>PVKS010033688.1:0-21509 GCA_004027875.1 Aplodontia rufa | reverse complement strand
CCAATTACCCACCCTTATCCCTCCCCTGCCTTCCCAATACATCTCTACAAATGCCTTAGGTTGTATGACATTACACCTTACCAGGTTTTTAAAGATGTGGTATTACCACCTGCCTCATAGGATTACAGTGAGGTGTAATGAATTGATACATACAAATAGGACAGTAATTGCCACGTAGAAAAACTCAAGAAAATGTTAGCCCAATAGCCACTACAGTCACAACCACAAAACTGAGTCATTACTGCCACCTGGAGGCTCACAACCTTAATGACAGAAATCACAGCCAAGAAGGAAAAAGTTTGTCTCCTAAGTAAAGTAAAATGTATGACTTCCAACAATTCCCTTCTATTCTCTGCCTTAAAGTCTCTTTGTCTTGTAAAATTATGGTGACATTTGCTCTAACAATGGCATCAGGATATGAAGTAAGGATGAAATGAATGTTGAAAATCCAGACGTTCTTTATTTAAAAAACCCATATATAAAGTGATTCTGTATGCTAAAAGCTTTACTTTAATCATCTCATTTTCAAGTTCCAGTCATTAATAGAATATTTTATAAAGTGTTGATATGAGCAGTTTTAATGGACACAAATATTAAAACATGTATATTGTAAAAATTCAAGTAAAATGTCTAAAAACAACATTTTTGCTAACTGAAGCTTTATTTAACCTACCTTTCCAGCAGTTTCCAGCTCTTTTTTATCTCTTTTGGCATTTCCAGCCAACATTTTCATTTCAACAATTCCTGAGAGAGCAATAATCGGAACAACCGACAGCAGCAAAAGAGTTAATTGCCAACCGTAGACAAATGATATGATAATACCCGTTCCGAGGTTAGCTGTATTCTGTGCAATTAAAGCCAATCTTGTTCCTGTGGCCTGGAAGAGGAAAGGATTAGAAGAGCTGTGGGTGAAGTTGCAAGACCATGATCAGCCTTAGACCTCTGGATCGGAATGATGCAAGGATTTTGTGCCTTTCTAACAGCCACACTCTTTTATTGAAATAATCCCAAACACTTGTGCTTAACTCATGAGGCTCCACTTATGCCTCAGCATAGTCCTTGGTGCCCACGCTACTAACATTACAAAGCCAAGTAATCAACTGCTCTGCTGTGGATGAACGGTGCAGACGCCTGTGCTTTCTCATGAAGGCACTATTGAAAGAGGAAGCCGACCCCAATGAATTCCAGTAATTTTAAAGGTCATTTGTGCTAAATATGTATGGCAGAAATTAGCACACACCCCAGAGACCATGTTACATGTCCTTAGAGACCATCTACAACAAAGCACATGTAAGGCTGAATTAATGTACCGCTCAAAAAGCAAGGGCCACTTGTGTCCATTGCAGGGGACTCTCTGGCATGCACTTTCTCCTCTCTGTTGTTTGGTCGCAGCAAACTTCAGAGTGGCCTTCCTCAGCTTCCACTGTGGGACCTAAACCAGTCAGGGCACAGCATGTCCCTGTAGACAGTTATTGGTTCAGGGTTGATCATGTGACCAATGAGCTCGAATCACATTTAAGGGAAAGACTTTTGTTTGGAGGGTGAGGCACACGTGTGCACTCTCTGTCACTGCACGAGGACAAGGAAACCTGTAGCTCTAATTGCTACTTGGTCAACCTATGTCCAAGAGAAAACAGCCTAGGGACTGAGGAGGGAACTCATACATACAGACGGAAGGAACCTGCATCCCTAATGAGATTTTTGAGGCAGTGGATTAAGCAATCCTGGAGTTTAACCTTTCTCTTACTGTTTAGGCCAGTGAGAGTTGGGTTTTCTGCTATTTTCAGTCGAAATCACCTTAACAGATGTAGCTCTGCTGGATGTTTGTTTTTTAAAGAAAAATACTAAAAGTGTAGATTACATACTCCTTGGACTTGGGCAGCGTCCGTGGCGAGTCTTGTAGAAAGTGCGCCAGTACTGTTTTTGTGATCATCAAACCAGCTCATGTCCTACAGTACAAAATACACCTTTAAATTAGCTCAAAATTAAAATAAGCAAAGACGACGAGATGAAAACTCCCTCAGTTCCAATACAGAAGAAATATATACATTAGTCTATATACATTAGTCTTGGGTACTGAATTTTAACGGAGAACTTGCCTGCAGTGTACAGTCCTGGGCCCAACCCTGAGCACACCCTCCTCACACACATCTACTAAGCCCCACTTCCCAGTGGCTCTTTGGTAAACAGGGCATCTCTGGCAGGGCTTATCCGCTGCCAGCTTCACCATGTGGGTATTCATGCTATCCAATCACCACAAGTTGTACTATGGACACCTTTGCCCCAATAGAGTGTTATCGATCATAAAGAGTGGTAGAGTGGGGGCAGGAGGGGTGGCTCGGTGCTTGCCTGGCATGTGCAAGGATGCAGGTTCAAACCCTAGCACCACATACACAACTAAGTGCCGAAGCAACAAACGCCACATGAAAAACTAAATAAAATTGATTCTCTCTCTCTTTCAATGTTCCTCTCTCTTTAAAAAAAAAAGGGGGGGTAGAGTCTTGTGGGACATGCCCGTCTTAAGCAATGACTAAAAGTGTGTCTGGGGCTGGAGCGGTGGCTCAGTGGTTACAGTGCTTGCCCGGCATGCGCAAGTACACGGGTCCAAACCCCAGCACCCACGTACACAATTAAGTGTCAGAGCAATGAAAGCTATGGAAAAAACTCAATGAAAAGTGATTCTCTCTGTATGTCTCTCTCCCTCCCTCCCTCTCTTTCTCTCTCTCTCACTGTCCTTCTCTCTTTAAAAAAATAAAAAATAGAAGTGTGTCTTAGATTTGATTTTTATTATAAGCTTCTCATCCATACCATCTTTTATCTTCATCTAAAATACTTTTCCCACCATAGCAAGCTTAAAAGATGCCAAAACATGATTTATCAACTTGCTCAATATATAATACCTGCTATGTACACTTGTGTGAACAAGAATGTAATCCATTTCTGACAATGGAATGGGTGATATTCCTCCCTTAGGCCTTCTCTATCATAATACAGAATTCCTGTTTGCACATTTTCCCACGTGTCCCGCACTCGAATGCAAACTTACCAGAAGAGCAGATAATGGATTTTAGTATATCAGCACTCCATCTGGTACATAGTAAGTAATGTTTGAATTAACATGTGAATTAATGTCAACACAGAAAAATCCCCACAATTACTACCAATTGGGAAAACCTACAATTTCTATGATCTATTGTGGTTCATGAACACACAAGCTATCAACTACCTTCTTCTTTGTATAATGAAATCCTGGAGTCTCCAAGGACTGACCAGGGCCTATGAAGGGTCCACAGGAGAGACACAAGTCTTGAAATGATAGTGTCCACATGGATAGAGATAATTTCAGAATAAGTAAAAAAACTACTAAAATTAAAACTACTTCCATAAAAACCTTGAGAAACATCTGGATATTGAGGGACCAAGACAGTTTGCAGGACCCTGATCAATCCTTCCATGGATAACCTGAGGGCAACATGTGCACATAGGGATGCCACTAAGAACTGGGAGAAATCTGAAAGCCCCGTCCACTCACCCACCTGTCTCAGCATTGCTTTAAAAGCCATGGACCGTAGCCTGGTGGTGAGGATCTCTCCTGCTTTCCCAAATGTGAAGCCCTAGGTGAGAAGAGAAGACTCTGTCCCTTTTATCATTACTATGTACCAGACTTCATGAAAAGGCCAAATCATGGGTACTTACCTGAAGGAAGAAAGTGAAAAAAGAAACAATTCCCAGACCTAAGAAAAGCAAGGAGAACATGTTGCACTTCTGCTGCTTTGCTGCATCATTCCCTGGTCCAAAAATCTACAAAAGAACATGAAAAGTGCCTGTTGCGATGACTCAGTGGACCTGTGTTTATTCCAACCCTAAATAATGACTTGAGTGTCACATTTTTAAAACTAGGCTTTGAATATGTGAGGTTTCTAACTGTGGTAAAATAGGAAGCATGTAAAACTGACCATTTCAACCATTTTTAAGTTTACAATTCAGAGGCACGAAGCACATGCATGCTGTGCAGCCTTCCCCACCCTCCATCGCCAGAACTGTTTGACCGTCCCATGAAACAATGGCTCCCAATCTCTTTTCTCCAAGTCCCTGGAAACCTCTGTTCTCCTTCCCGGCTCTGTGAATCTGAGCACGATGGGTTACTAACCTGGGTGGAATGCCGCCTGTGGACTGTGCGTGCCTGAACACTGCAGTGCTTGCTACTCTTCCTCTGCTCTTGCTGCTCCCTTTGCCTATCTCCCCTCTGCCCCCCAGCCCCAGCCCTCCCGGGGGCCTTCTCCAACCACCCCATCTGAAATAGAACCCTTTCTCTGCTCCTCTGTCCTGTTCCACTTTTAAACACTTGTTATCCCTTGACACATCCCATATATTTTCATTTGTGTGCGCGCTGCATATGTGCCGCTTGGGTTTATTTTGTGTAATCCCACATATCTCCAGTGCCTAGAGCAGCACCTGCTATGTTGGAAATTCCCAAAATGCAGATACAATTCCAGTAGCTCTTGAATGACAACAGAGCCAGGGGTTGTTTTGTTTTGAAATTTAATAAGACTTAGAGGATACTTTCTTTCTTTTTTTGGTTTATGGTCTTAATTGTGTAGAACAATGTCCAATATCATAATAATAAACTCAATATGATGGTGGATGATTCATCCTTAACCAAAAGTCTCCCTGCTAATGTTAGAGGTTGACTAAGGTAGTTGTAAATATAAATTCTGTATTTGACAAAAACAATATTTTGGATAACTTCCTATAAATATCCCCCTGAGAATGCAATGATTGTATAGTATGAGTTTTCTTTCTTTGTCTCCAATTCCCCAGGTCTTGGAAGAATTGCTAAAATAATGATGTAGACGCTATCACTTTTTGAGTACTTAACCACAAGGCAGATACTCTTAAATTAAATTTTACTTAATTACTTGTATACTCTCTTTTAACCTTCAGCAGGTTTATTTTATAGATGAAGAAATCCAAGGAAAGAATCTCACCAGAGTTTGCCCATATGTTCGATGGTGAGGTCAGGCTACCCCCAGAACCTGGATTCAATAAACACTGTGACTTGAACTTTCCCTCTCCTCGGTCCCCTCCCACCTCCCTGTGAGACCTGGGCAAACAGCTCTCCACAAGCCGATGAGCATCGTTGATTGACACCAGTTCCACCCAAATGAAGAGAGCTAAGTAGAATTCTCTCTGCATTGATTGTACGCTTTATAAGTTCATTTCTATCACAAAACAGTTCAAAGGTTACTTTTCTTTTTCCTTATATCCTCCCTCAAAAAGGAATTAAGGATTTGGCTTAGTTTAAAGTTTCTTGACTCCAGAATGAAGCTAATTGCATAAAGTTGGAATGGAAATCAGCTGATAAACTGATTCAATTCAAGCTGATATGTGATGTGTTCAAACTTACTGCTATCATCTCTGAAAATATGATGGAAAATGCCGGCTGAAGTGCACCGTTGGCAATGGCACAGACTGTTCCCACCACAAAGTAGGGCCACTCAGTTTTATTCAGTTTCAAGACCTTCAGAAAAGACACTGGTGGCACATTTGCATCCTAGAACACATAAATATCAGGACAGACTGGTGATAATGAGCAGTTACTGGAGTTTGTAGATATGGAAAAGGCATGACCATTGCCTTCAAGGATCTTGCAAACTAGGTATAGAAAATGACCAGCAAATTGCTAGAAAGTAAGACAGTATGTTACAAATATTAACAAAACCCACTGAGTACACAGCACGAGCTGAGCATGAATAGCTCACCCAAGAGGCAAGTTTTACAGTGTGACCAGTTGTCTCTGTCCTTGCCTCAGCCAATTAACAGGTAGTAGGATCTTGGCACAACATGCCCAGGAATCCAAGTACCAGCTCTGGACTTCCCAACTCTGAGCTGCAGTTTTCTTATTGTAGTATACTGATTATACAATCCTGCCTAATAGGGTTGGTATCAGGGTCAAATGAGACAATATACATGAGTAGATGGATCAATGTCCTTATAAATGAAGGACACTGTTTTTTGCAATACTGGAAGTTGAATCTAGGGCCTTTCACATGCTAGGCAAGGGCTCTATCATACTAAATTGCTAAAGCTAGCCTCAAACTTGTGATAACCCAGCCTTAGCCTCAAAATTAGCTGGGATTACAGGTGTGCACTACTGCTCTCAGCTCAGGACACCATCATTCATTAACCAAAGAACATGGGCTTGGTCGGTTCACAGATCCCTGCCAGATACCACCTTTTTTTCTGAAGTGCTCCTAATTCAAAAAACCAATTTAATTTTGGTTTTACCAAGTTTTCTTTTACCACTGTTCCCTAGGCAGACTTCCCTTATTTCATAGCTTAGCTTGTGTTGCAATTCTTTATTCAGTTTGTTCACATAGCTCCTTTTCTGGTATGTGAATTTTTTAAAAGGTGAGGACTATGTCTTTATATTCCTAGAAACTAACCCAATTCATGGCCCATTTCAGATTCTCAGAAAATGCTGAACTAAGTGTCTGTTCAACCATGAAGGAGTTAGGTCTCATGAAGAATGTTCTGACTGCAGAAGCAATTTAATATTAAACTAGAGGCAAAGTTAGACATGGAATTCCATGGCCTGGAGGTCATTTAAGTAGGTTATATTTATGTCTGTGGAGCAAAGAATACAGAATAGGTTCCACTCAGCTCCTTTCTTTCAAATTACTGATTTTGTCTATTTATGTATTGTTGGGATTTTTCCTCCCTAGTTAAAGTCACTAAATGATGTTAAATCCTGCTCTCCAGTATGATAAATGAATCTTCCTCAGATTACTGCTGTTCTACACACACAAACAGTCTTTCCAGGTCCCACTTCTTCAGCACATTATTTATTCCTATGATGGTGTTTAGGACAATCTTGTGGATTGTGGCTTTTTTTAACCCTCCCCTCTCCTATGCACTTCTTCAAGAGACGTGCTTCTCTAAAATACTGAACTTTATAAAAGTTTAGCAAAATAATTCTTGCAATTAACAAGGAAATGAAAAATAGATAAATCCATAGCCCAACAGAGGGGAAATTGCTTATCTTACTTATGATAATGAAGCTCCACAATAAAACAACCATTATTCTTGTTTCTGTAAACATGCCAACCATAAGACCTCTAAATAGCTCCTTTAATTTCTTCAATGGGCAGAGAAAGAGGAATACAATGAACTCTCAGTAGGATTAGTTTCTTCAGGCCAACACAAGAGTGAAAATATACTCAACATTTTTCAACAAATAGCATTAAAGCATACTAAAAACACAGCTTGAGATAAGAAAATATCTTTTTTTTTATAAAACTGTTTCATTTAAATTAATAATATCCTAAGTCTTCAGGTGGGGAATGTTGCAGAATATATAATTTTGCTATTTCTGACTACCTGCCCCCAGCTGCTTTTTCTGAGTAAGAAAATTCTCAGCTGATTCAGCATGTCAATGCATACAGCAGAGATACAGCTTTCCACATTCCCTTGAGGCTGGCTATGGCAGTGCCTTGAAGTTATGACAAATGACTCTAAGTGAAAGTACTAGGTGAGACTTCTGGAAAATCTCCTTGTTCCTTCCTGCCACCTGGAATGTGGCACGAACATAACTAGAGCTTCAGGAGCCATTCTAGGTCATGAAGTATCCTCAAGGATGAAAGCCATGTGCCAGGGAAGTGAAGATAAATATGAAAGGAGCCTGAGTCCCCAGGAACTGTGAAGCCACATTGTAGACCTGAGATGTTTTCCTGCAACAAATATGACCCTGCCTAAAAGAGGATGCCAGTACCAGGACTTCTCACTTTAGATTAGCTTTAGTATCTCTGGTCCTCAAAGACGAATGGGATATTCAATATTAATATTAAGCCTCTCAGCACAATGACTAAATTTTCAAATCCATTTTCCATTGGAAATACAGCTCTGATTGGAATTTGATTCACTGTCAAGTACATTTAAAGTTTGAAATTTCCTTTTTTAATTTTTTAATATATTTTTATTAGTGCATTATAGTTTTACATAATGTTGGGATTAGTTGTCACATATTCCTAGATGCACAAAATTCAGCAATACAATTTGTTCAGTATCCACACCCCCAGAAATTTCTTTTTTTTTTAGAGTATAGTTTATAGTTTCTGTGCCTGAAAAACACAAGATTAAGAAAAGAAAGAAAAATACAAGATTAAGAATTTCAACAGCAAAACTATAACGTAAAAGACTTAAGAAACAACTTACAAGTTCATTGGCTTCTGAATCAAGGCCATTCTCATGCATTCGTGAATTTTTATAGCTTTTGTTAGTAGAATTCCTAAATATGCGAGTTTTCCAGCCATTTGGGGCCATATCAGCGTCAGCCTTTTCTTCATCTAGTTCAACTTCAAACTCTTCTGACTTGATCTGGTACCCTGATGTCTGAAAAAAAAAAAGTTAAAATTTGTGTATGTGTATAAAGGTGGATGTAACCACCAAATTTAGAATCATAAAGCAATTTTTAAATATTACATGTGTTCAGAGTTTTAGATTCCATATCAGCTTCTCAATCAAGGTTCACTGGGAAACTATAAAGAAGTGTTGCAATGTACAGAGGTAAAAAAAAGGTTAAAAATTGATAGAAAGGTTAAGCTCAATTTGACCAATATGATCATAAGAGTATGAGTATCTTCTAAAAAAACAAACAAAAAAATTTAGAGAGAGTCAATTTTTTATTTTTTCATCTGGTTTTTGTTTTTCCTTCAATGAGTTGTGTATGTAGTGCTGGGGATCAAACCTGGGTCCTCCTGCATGCCAGTCAAGCACTCTACTGCTGAGCCACTGCTCCAGCCTTAATGATAATTTTTTCATAATTCAGCAGGTAGTCAGGAATTTCCTCAATATGAAAGAATCCAGAAACAAGTCATGACCACCACAAAAGGGAAGAATAATAAACAGAAACATTATCAGGACTCATTTTAAAAGCTAAAAAAAAAAAAAAAAAAAAAAGCTATATCAATCAAAGGGGCTGGTACTTACTTGTCCTCAACTAGCTGAGTGCAGTCATCTTGCTGCTCCCTTGATAGTCCTGCTCTGACTCACACCTGATCCCAGGTGACCAGACAGGCAGACTCAGACTCATTGACTGCTTTAACATCAATTCTCTCTCCCCATTTTTTTTTTTTAAGAGCGGGACAGTGAGAGAGAGAGAGAAACAGAGAATCAATTTATTTAGTTTTTCATGTGACTTTCATTGATCTGATACTTGGTTGTATACATGATGCTGGGGTTTGAATGAACCCACGTCCTCACACATGCCAGGCAAGCACTGTGACTGCTGAGCCACCATTCCATCCCAAGATCAATTCTTAAAAATGGTAGTGGGCAATAATTTTAAGGAATTCTAACATCAAAGCTGGCTGGCGCTGGATTTTGGGTCTTGTTCCCTGTTTGTTTCCTCCATGTCCAAGTACACATCTTAATGGTTTGTCCAGGGCCTTAGTGATTGTAGGAGTACCTCATTATTGCTCCTCCCCTTCGGGTTCTACCCAATCCTTGGTTAGTGCCTTTTTGCACCTGCGGTAGCATGTCTCCTCATCTCTGCGTGCTGTCTTATACTCATTTCCCAGCCGTGCTTTTGGCACTTGACAGAATGTTATTCATGAATATTATTCAATGCAGTATGTTCTGCTTGGTGGACTTCCTTTATCACTCATTAGGGAGATGACTTTATGTATGACTTTATAACAAATCCATTGTATTCTCCTTCCATCCACTATCAGACAACTACCATGTTCATTTTCCTAAAGCACAACTATAAAGTCATTCACACCTTCCTACTATCTGCTCAAGCCAGGAGCCCCCCAAATCTAGCTCATGGCAGGTGAAACTGGACCACCTCTCATGAATGCCTGCCCTTATCTTTTCCTCCTTTTGTAATCTTATCCAGGCTATCAAGATGAGAGGTCCATCTGAATGGACAGTTCTTTAAATAATCTAATTCAGATCTTAGCCTCTTTCTATGACTAAATGAACATTATTACCTCTCTCTCTCAATATTTTTCTTGTGCCTTATCTAAGGCACTCAATTTAGTTGGTATTGGGTCTTTGAGTTCCAAAGTCAGGATGGTCAATTTTTACCAGATGATAAAAAGTATGTACTTAAAACCAACAGCCCTCATTTTTTACACTCAAATATATTTCAACTGGCTTGAAAATTTAACTATCAAAAGGAGAACACTGAGTGCAGAAAGGAAATATAGGGTGAACACTCTAAAAACAACCCAAATCTTAAAGAAAAAAATACATAATTTGATTTTATACAATTGTGAAGCTTCTCAATGGCAGCCAAATAAATAACAAAGTAAAACTGGAACAAACAGGATAAAATCTTCTCAATACACGCAAGAGAAGAGCATTTTTTCTTTTTCTGCAAAGAATTCCTATAAATCAATAAAAGTATATGAACAACACAACAGAAAAACAGCATAATACATGCAAAAAATATGTAAATGGCCAGTGAACATGTGAAAAGATGCTCAATTTCATGAGCAGTTAAAAAATTTTTGAGGTATTGTCTAGCTGTATTAGGCTAAGAAGAAAAAAAAAATAAATGCCAAATAACTGTCAGTAACTTGTAGGATTTAGAAACAGTGACTTTCAAATTTCTAAAATATACAGGTTTGAATATTTTAAAATGCTTGGATTTTAACAAGTAAGAATATATCAGAAAAAAATTAAGATATGTTTAAAAGAAACAACTAAAAGCCAACAATCAACTTAATGGGAAATCAGTGATAGTTCTTCTTAGAAGCAAAACCAAGACAAACTTGAATTAAAAGTAGGTTGGTTTTTGTGGTCTGGAGACAAGGAAGAAACATTATCCTGAACATCTAGTGAACCCTCAGGCTCATGGTGGTTCTACTGCTCACTTAACAAGGGAGGATACCAAAACCCAATTTGGTTAAGTGACTTGCCCAGAGAATTGACTTGTTGGTAACAGCCCTTTTCTGTCCTACCAGGTCACCATTCAGTCTGAAAAAGTACAACTTTTCCTAAGAAAGAAAGTCCAAAGAATATGAAATAGAAGGAACAGAGTTCTCTGGTAGTCTCCCAGCCTGTCTTTATGGGAGTGAACACAGCAAGAGCACAGACAAGGGAGGAAGTGTTACTTCACTTGAGGATTCAACAAGCCATCATAGGCAAAATCAGAGAGCCTGGGTAACTGCAAATGAAATGAAAACTAAAGTGATTCAATGTAACATTTTATATATTTTTAACAAGTGGAGTCATAGAAATTTTACAGGAGCTAGCTCATAGGGAACTAATTGGTAAAGACACTATAACTCATCCTGTCCTGCCTCTAGCAAACACAAGCCTAGTTATAAAAATTTCTATCAAATGAAATGATAGTTTCACTTTATATATTAATTTTGGGGAATTTGAAAATTTCGGTAACTACCATTAATCATGGATCTATTTTGCATCAAGTACTCTTAAAAAATCAGCTCTATTGAGATATAATTAATATATCATAAATTTACCCTTGTAAACACTTCATTCAATATATGCTGGTACTTTTCATTATTTTTTCTTTTAAAATATATTAATATACATGTATTTTATGTTTACCATATTAATTTATGTTACACATGTAATATATTAACATTTATTTCGGTTGACATACAATTGTAGTTATGGGGTACAGTGTGATATTTTGATACATGTATACAATGTGTTTTGATCAGATAAGGATAACTGGAAATTTTATCATTCAAACATTTAATATTTCTTTGTGTTGTAAAATCTTCTATATTAGTTATTTTAAAATATGCAATGTGTGTCAACCATAGTTACTCCACCCTGCGACAGAACATTAAAAGTTACTACTCCTATGCAGCTACACTCCTGTATCCATTAACCATCTTCTCTCTTATCCCTCTCCACCTTTCAGCCTCTAGTAACCATTACTCTATTCTCTATTTCCATAGCATCAACTTTTTTAGCTCTCACATATAAGTGTGAACAAGCAGTACTTGTTTTTCTGTGCTGGGTACTTATTTTTAAAACTAATAACAACCTCTCATGGTAGGTTTAGTTTTCTAAATGTGGAAACAGAACCTCAGCAGAGTTAAGTTACTTGTCAGAAAACAAGGCAAAAATTTGACTTAACTTTTTTGAGCCTACTTGCACTCACAGTAGCAATATTTATCGTAGAGAAATACTGGAAACAAACCAAGTATTCAATGTTAGAGAAATTACTAATTTCACAGATTTCTTATTATTGATGAGTAATTAAAATGATGGTATTGGGTGCATATTTGAAATGTTAAGGGGATAAAAACTCCAAAATATATGTGTACATACTAATTATGGTTATGTCAAAGAAAACGTGCATACTTTTACAAATAAATGAATCAAGAGTCACAGAATAAAAATTTTAAGTTATTAATTATGCAACACTCTTGGGAAGCAGATACCTGCATGTTCACAAGTTTGAAGTATACCCCTTCCTTCCTCATCAGTTCTCTGTGGCTTCCTTGCTCCACAATGACTCCATCCTCCAACCCAGCTATGATGTCTGCATTTCGGATTGTAGACAATCGGTGCGCTATCACAATGGTGGTCCGGCCTTCTCTGGCCTAAAAGGAAAGAGAAAAAACTGACATGTCAAACTAAGTACTGACAAATGTCAATGAGTGCTCACAGTTGAGTCCTTGATTGATGGACTTGATTGCTTGCGACTGATTTGAGAGTAATTTGCACTGCAGATTTCCATGTAATTAGGGCACAGGTATCAATGTTCCATGAAAGACTGAAGTCAGATTGGAGCTCTGGACCAGACAGGTGGCTAACCCTTTCAGTGTGAGGATGGATTGCTCTGGAAGCCTACCATGGAGTCAATGCTACTCAGGAAAAACTCAACTCTTCTCCAGTGTTTTTCATACTTGTCTGAGGATCCCAGTTCTGAGTTATATGATATGCTGGAGACTGGAAGAAACACTTTAGGGACATCATTGCCAAGTTGACTGCAATCTTGATGGACTTCAAAGCCCTAGAGTATGGCTAAAAAGGTACCTTGGCATCAGCAGAGTTCAAACTATAGTTCAAAGAATGAATCCCAATCTCTGGAGTGGGACCAGTAACTCTGTTCTTTAACAAGCACCCCACAAGTTTTTTAAAATAAGCTCAGATCTACAAATCACTGCTCTAAGTAGTTCAGTGACCTCATGTTGGTTTGGCAGATTTAATGAGGAGTTATACCCAAGATAATAATCAAATTATTAATGTTCTAGTATGATCAGTAGCTACTCTTTCTGATACTTATTAGCCCTATTAGGCCAATAGCCCACTAGGACCAATATGCAACAATAACCATATTGTTTGGATGATTATCAGAGGATAGCCTGATTTACTGAGTTAGCTGAAATATAAATAAAAATGAGAGAATAGATTTATAATAACCAAAAAGGTGGGAATAATCCAAATGTGGTGTGTTGTGTTCACACAACTAGAATATTGTTGGACCATAAAAAGGAATGAAATTTGATGGATTTTAGAACACTGACGAACCTTGAAAACACTGTGTTAAGTGAAATAAGCCAGTCACAAAAGAACACACATTGTATATTTCCATTTATTGAAATGTGTAGAATACACAAATTCTTAGAAGCAGAAGTAGATTGATGAGCAGTTGCTAAAAACTGGGGTAAGGGTAGAATTTGGAGTGAATAGTTTCTTTCCGGGGTGGTGAAAATGTTCTGGAATAAGAAAGTGGTGATGATTTTACAACCTTGTGAACACACTAAAAGCCATGGAACTGTATATATTTTTTTTTTTTCAGGGCTGAGGACCGAACTCAGGGCCTTGTGCATGCTAGGCAAGCGCTCTGCCACTGAGCTAAATCCCCAACCCCTGGAACTGCACATTTTTAAAAGGAGAAATAAAATGCCATGTTATTTATATTTTAATTTTAAAAAAGGATAGCTATGCAAATTCTGAAAAAGAAGTTAATGACAAGGGAAAACCTCTACAAGATAATACATTGAAAAAAGCTACAGCAATTGAAACAGTAAAATGAAGGGGAAGCTAGCACATGAATAAGCAATTAGTTAACAGAACCAAAAAGTCCAGAAGTAGACAACAAAACACTTAAGATTTAGGTATATGAGTTACATGCCTATAATCCCAATAATTTCAGAGGCTGAGGCAGGAGGATTGCAAGTTCAAGGCCAGCCTAAGCAATTTAATGAGACACCGTCTCAAAATAAAAAAGACTGGAGATGTAGCTCAGTGGTAGCACTACTGGGTTCAGTCCCCAGTACTACACAGGCACGCACACCACACGCACACCACACACACACCACACACACACAAATACACACACACAGAATTTGCTAGACAATATAGTACTGTCTGCAGTAGGGAAAAGTGAAAATACAATAAATGATATCGAGATTATTGTGTAAACACTTGAAAAAAAATGTGGTATTTAAAACTACTCTTTGATTTTTAGAATGTGAGCCCCAAAGTAGTATTCACAAATATTACTGATACAGAAATTTCATTCTTGGTCCACATCATTACACACATAAGAAATGTATTCATGTCCACATCATTACACATATAAGAAATATATACTCATGACACTAATAGTGATAAATAAATTGCTAATGGTGCCTATGCTCCTATTGTAATATTAGGTTAACTTATGTCAAAAGATCAATTACAGCCAAACACAGTGGCATATGCTTATAATCCAGCTACTCAGGAGACTGAGATGAAATAATTAAAAATTCAAGTCTAGCCTAGGCAACTTAATAAGATCTTATCTCAAAATCAAAAATAAAGGTGTGGGGGTGCTGGAGCGGTGGCTCAGTGGTTGCAGGGCTTGCCTGGCATGCGGAAGGATGTGGGTTCAAACCCCAGCACCATGTACACAACCAAGTGCTGGAGCAACAAAAGCCATACGAAAAACTAGATAAAATTGATTCTTTCTTTCTCTCTCTCACTGTCCTTTTCTCTTACAAAATAAAATAAAAGAGGAAGGACTGGGATTGTGCCTTAATGGTAGAGAGCCCCTGGGTTCAATTCCTACTACCAAAAAAAAAAAAAATCAATACAGAGAAATTGGAATCATTCTTGTGTTTGACTGGTATATAGGAGAAATAAAGTATCTTTGTGAATTTAAAAATTACTCTTTACTTCCCCAAGAAGCCAAATAATACTTATATAATAATTTAATTCTGGAAAATGCATATATATAGATAGAGAGAGGGGAAGAGAGAGACATTTACACTTATGATAGGGGGGAATTTATCAAGAGACTAGGGTATGCGTCATGTGGGGTGATTCTGGATTAGGATCGGGGCATATCATATTGTTACTACATATCTTTTTATGATTGTACGAAAACTCAACTCCTCAATAATTTTTTTTTAAATTAGCAACTGTTACCCTTCTCCAAGAAAAGTTGACCAAAGTAGAACTTTGACACATGTGGATTTTTTCAGAGCTCTCAGGCACCCCAGTGATGACAAGACATTGGTAATAGCCTAGATTCAAGGACAACTGTTAAGAAATTTGGACCTTCTACCAATTTTGCACGTGCTGGGAAGAAAGGCAGGCTTAGACAAGGGAGTTCTAATTCACCAGTCTTTTGGAAACTTTGGTGAATCAGCATCAGAATAAAACTTTTTGGAATCTTTTAATGAAAATCATCGTGAAAGCTAAATTTTTATTCTATTCTTGTCCCTCTAGAATGGTAACACAAAGTATGCAGTTACAATTGTTGGCTTTATTTAAAAATCAAAATAGCAAATCTGTTATTGTGTCTTCTTTAAAAATTTATATGGAATAATATTTAATTTGACAAAGTATTGCTATCTATTAAGATAAAAGCTGATATGGTTATTACTGTTTTATTTTTGATATAGCCATGTATTTTCTTAATGAGTTGGAGCATTATATTCAATATTCAATTAAGTAAATATTTATTTAGTCTCTACTGTGTAGAAGGCACCGGGGTAAGTATATAGAGATACAAGTATGAGCCATTTGTTAATTTTAGGAGAGAGAAGGTAGCCCTAACTAACAGCCAGGCATGCCCATCTTGAACATTTCCACCCAGCTGACCCTGAGCTGAGGGGGGGGCAAGGCAAACCGAAGACTCACCCTGCCAACCCATAGATTCATGAGAAATAGAAAGTGTGCTTTAAGCCACGAGTTTTGGCTTTGATATGGAAATATTGGCATGCTACTGTAATAGAACCCTAAAATATATGACACTGGCCTTGGAACTGAGTGCTAGTGGAGACTAGGAAGGAAATCGCTCCTGGAGTCTGGAAAAGGGACGACATGTAATATGTAACCCTGGAAAAGCTGGCAACAGTGTTTCCTGTGATAACTTGGACAAGTGACACTTTATTTAATGTACTTGTACATCTGACTAAGGAGATTCCAGACAGCTGTACACAGTTATTTTTAAAGCAGACATAAAATATTGGACGAGTATGCCATAATCCTGCAGAACACAAAGAAATTGCTAAAACTGAGTGAAATGATTTTTGTAAATATCATCTAAAACTTATGCGGTCTTCTCTAGCAGAGGTCACATTGTAAAAAACAAGATCTCCAGTGATTCCATTTCCTTCTCTCTTTTTTTTTTTTTTTTAAGAGAGAGGGACAGTGAGAGAGAGAAAAAGAGAATCAATTTTATTTAGTTTTTCATGTGGCCTTCATTACTCAGACACTTCATTGTGTGCATGGTGCTGGGGTTCGAACCTGCATACTTGTGCATGCCAGGCAAGTGCCATAACTGCTGAGTCACCATTCCAGCCCCAATTCCATTCTTTTAACACAGCAACAGCTAATATACTAAATATGTGTACCCTGGAATCAGAAACCATGGCTCTAGTGGCAATGGGACTATTATTTATTTGTGTGTAAGTGTGCGTGCGCGCGCGCGTGTGTGTGTGTACATAAGTGTGTAACTAGAGATTGAACTCAAGTCCTGGTGCATGCAGGCAAGCACTCTACCACTAAGCTACATCCCCAATCCTTTTATATTTTATTTGGAGACAGGGTCTCACTAAGCTGTCCAGACTGGCCTCAAACTTGGTATCCTCCTGCCTCAGACTTTAGAATACCTGGGATTGTAGGCGTACACTGCCACACCTGGTAAAACAGAGAAAGGAATAATATGCCATTACTGAAATCTGTTACAGTAAAATATGTGGATAATTTTAACTACTTTTCTATTAATTTCTTTATACATTTTAACACAACTGCTATTAATCAAAGTATAGCCCATATACAAGAATAAAACAGCTAAATGGTTCATGGCATAGGCCTGGATATGAGTTCACCACACCGCAGTGAAAGCAAACCAGGACCTCTCCCTGCAGAAAATTCAGTCCCACAGAAAAGGGAAATCAACTAACCCCAGGAGATAGCTTCATTTTCCTTGTGTTATGTTTCTCATTCTATACTCTCAAAGCATTGGCAAGAATTTGCAAAACAGTGTTAATTCACTGGTTCTGCAGGTGCATAGGATCTACCGACCTTATCCAGAGCTGCCTGCACCTCAGCTTCACTCTCCGTGTCCAAGGCTGATGTGGCCTCGTCCAGCAGGAGGATCTTGGGGTTTCGAACCAGGGCGCGGGCAATGGCGATCCTCTGTTTCTGCCCCCCACTCAGCTGGGTGCCCCTCTCGCCAACCAGGGTGTCAAATTTCTACAACAGAAAACATAGAAGAGCTCTAGAAGTATTTTAAACACAAAAGCACAGGGATTACACTAGGAGCTTTGACTATCATAACACACCATAAATTAAAATAAACGAGCACTGAATTGTAACTACTAACATATTGTATATACTTTTTTTTTTTTTAAAGAGAAAGAGGGACAGTGAGAGAGAGAGAGAAAGAAAGAGAGAATCAGCTTTATTTAGTTTCTCATCTGGTTTTTGTTGTTCCAACACTTAGTGTATGTGGTGCTGGGGTTTGGAACCGGATCCTCACGCATGCCGGGTAAGTGCTGTGTATACCACTCCAGCCTCACCGCTCCAGCCCTGTATATACAATTTTAATAGTATACATGTACCAGAACATACCCTTTAAACCCATAACTGAATATTGAAGGGATTTACCTAGCAAAGTTGGGCAATCTTGCATCTCCAACATAAGCTTAACCTTTGAGGTAAGCACTCAGTTCCATTTCCTGAAATTCTAATTTCAAGAACAACAACATTATCATAGCCTTTACCTGTGGTAATCTCATGATAAAGTCATAGGCGTTGGCTTCTTTGACAGCTTTCTTTATCTCATCCATGGTGACATTTCCACGGCCATAACGGATATTTTCAGCAATTGTGGTAGAAAACAGCACTGGCTCCTGACTCACTACTCCAATTATTTCCCTCAGATATCTTACATTAAAGCTTCTAATATCCTGCCCATCAATGCTAATCTGAAAGAAAGGAATATTTCCTATTAAATATTTTAAGCCATCTGATATCCAAAGCATCAGGAGTCTTCAATTTATTATGAAGAAATTTTAGCTAATATTGAACTTATTTCAGTAGTCAGAAAAGGAAATAAACAGAATTATGCAAGAATTTAAATAAAAACTCATGTTCTCTTTTGATATTTATTCTCTTATATAGTTTTTTATGAACTAATTATTCTCCATAAGGTATTTTGAGTTATACGTTTTGTGGTCCAGGGGATTGAACCCCAGCCTTTGTGCATGCTAAGTAAGTGCTCTGCTACTGAGCTACCCACCAGGCCTAGCTATGTTTGGGGCAGGACATTATGTTTACTTACTATTATTAAATTTAAACAAAAATGTCAATCATCTATCTACGTTATCTACCGTTTCCATGGCATTATGGTGTTTTTCTATATTTAACACACCATAATTTATGTTAGCATTTCCCACCATTTGGACATTTGATTTCCTTCAAAAGTCACTATAAAAGAAAAGAGTTACCACCTTAAAGAATATGATTTATTTTTCTCCTTTGATAACAGTCGCGTACCTGTCCAACAACTGATGTTTTCTGGGTATCACTGTTTGTTAAAGAAACATTGACTAAACAACTCTAAAAATATTTTAACAATTTAAGGTGTTAGCAGAAACCTGTAAATGTATCTGTCTCATAATTTACTAGCACTGGGCCTTATCATTTAATCTGCTTTTTAAATTAATAGGTGTGAGGTGATAGCTTGTCTCTGTTTTCATTTATATGTAAGTGAAGTTGACCATTACTTTAAGCTTTTTAAAAATATCTATTTTTTTTTTAAAGAGAGAGAGGGACAGTGAAAGAGACAGAGAGAGAGGATCAATTTTATTTAGTTTTTCATGTGGTCTTCATTACTTGACACTTCATTGTATATGTGGTGCTGGGATTTGAACCTGCATCCTTGTGCATGCCAGGCAAGTGCCATAACCACTGAGCCACCACTCCAGCCCCTACAAATATCTATTTATTCTCCAAAGATTTCATGTTTATATACTATAATGACCAGGATTGCCTTCATAGATTCCTATTAATTTTTCAAATATTAAATGTGATATAACAAATCTTTTGCTCAATTTATTGCTTTTTTTAACCTTAGTTTTACTGATTTTTATTGGAGCAGGGTTTAAGGAAAAGCTGAATTAATCAATTATACCACTGAGCATTTCTTCTATCATTTTAGCATTAACAAAATTATTAAATCATAAACTGAACAGTGAAGTGTGAAATTTCTGAACTTTCTTTTTCTGCTGATACATATTTTCTAAAAAACATGTTCTTCCAATAATATTTTTAAAATGGGATTTTTTTTTAGATCACTTATCCTCAATGATTAGTATTTTACTTGGTTCTTTCATAAAACAAACTAAAATAATTTACACTTGAACTGACTAGGGTATACTTTTAGTAAATGAGAATGGGCCTCTATTCCACCATGCTAATATTTGATTTTTCCAAGAATATTTATTAATTTTATTAAATTAAATAAATAGATAATTTCAGGTATCCTAGAAAATTTGTATACATTCCTAAGATCCCTTCTCCATCCTTAAACCTTTCAATATTTTTTGGCTTTAATTTTTATTTTTTGCTTTATAATCTTCTATTTGACAATTATGGAATTAACAATATATTTTAATATCAGATAAACTCAAGCCCTTAAATTGGAACAAATGAGAAAAGTTTGAATATAGACTATGGACTAGTGTTACATTAATGTTAATTTGCTGATTTTGATTATTGCTTTGTGTTTATACATATAATTGAATATCTTTCTTCTTAGGAAATAGATTCCGAAATAAAAGTATGTGTATAATATCCATACACATATACAGAGAAAGAGAGGTGAATAAAGCAAGGGGGTCAAAATATAAGCAATTGGTAAATCTAAGTGAAGGACATATGCGGGTTCTCTGCTTTCAATTTTCTTTAAGTTTGAATTCATAACAAAAATGTAAAGGTCAAAATATATCCTGAGTTATTACTATCCCCCATGTTCCTATAAATTTAGAGACTAACCCACTTTCCCCTTTAGATATTCCAAACCTTAAGAAAGCTCAAATGTTTTGGATGAATTTAACTGTTAAGGTACCTGGTGACCTTGGTTATCAGACTGTCAACAGTTGCTACATGGAACATGTTTGACCAAACCCAATAACTCACTGGGAATAATCCTGTTAATGGTCTGAATGACTGACTGCCCGTAATTATATTGGATAGAAAAAGCTCAGCTGGAACAGAAAAGAGCCATGTCCGGCTTCTGTTGTTTTTATGGCTTTTGTTGAATACATTTGTTAAACAAGCCCAAAGGTGTATGCATTATCCAAATGTACAATTCTATAGCTCCTCTGCCAAAACTGGATTCATGTGGAAATTTGATACTAGAAAACAACTTCAATGGATCAATCTGTACCCAGCTCCTGAGAATTTAGTTCTTCCCACTTACCATACCCTCATCAGGGTCATAGAGCCTCTGCATCAGCTGAACCGTTGTGCTTTTCCCACAGCCACTGTTCCCAACCAGGGCCACCATCTGCCCACTCTGCACCTTGAAGTTGAGGCCCTTCAAGATCTGTGAGGGAAAAGGAGAAAAGAATACATATCACAATAAAGACATAAAAGAGAATAATTTGATCCATAATCTGTCCCTCTCTGGATGAATGGATCCAAAAGCTGTGATTGACATACACACACACACACACACGTGTGTGTGTGTGTGTGTGTGTATATATATATATATATATACACACACAGAGTTCTTCTATTCAGCTATTAGAAACAATGATATTGTGGCTTTTGAGGGTTAATGGATGGCAACGTAAGAAATCAAGCTGAGCGAAGTTAGCCAAACCCAGAGAGTCAAGGGTTGAATGTTTTCCCTCATTTGTGGAGGCTAGAGCAAACCCAGACTTAGGTGAAAGGTAGTCAAACTCATGTGTTGGGCTCACTAAGGGCATAGCAACACATAATCTAGGGGAGCCATAGATATGTATGGGGGGAGGGGAGAGGTTGGAGATGGGAAAGGGAGGGAAGATAGGGAG
>PVKS010033687.1:0-21504 GCA_004027875.1 Aplodontia rufa | reverse complement strand
TTCAAATCCAGGATCTGGTGAGCCCATTGTTTTGAGTCTCTGGCAAGGGCAGGACCCAGATGGGCAGCACCCATAATGGCAGGAACACATGTTGAAGTGAGTGCTCATATCTTAAGCCAGGAAGCAGAGAGACTGGAGTAGGGTACAATGAGTGGGGTGCTGCCTCTGACCTAGGCCTTAGCTCTTAATGGTCCACAGAACTTTCCCATACTTCCACCCTGAGGACCAGGCTTTTAACACACAGGCTGTTGGGGAATATTCAATATTGAGGCTACAGACCCCACTGAGTCTCTGTGGAATTCACATATCCTATATGAAATTCAGTTGCTTGCTTTTTCCTCTCATATCCAGATGTGATTTTCTGAGAGCTTTGCTAATTTCAAAGATGTTCAAAATCCTCCATAAAATTTCTATGCATCCTCTGGAGCTTGCTTCCCTCTTTCCCATGTTTCTGCTATTAAGCATATTTTATTTGGATGTTTATACAACTTCATGTGCAGAGCAGTACTCGGCACTTGGTAGGTACCTAATAAATATTTGCAGAATGAACAAGTGGACACATTCAGGGAAAATCCAGCCTCTTCATTGGTTTCTCTGTGACTTCAAGAATATTTTAAGAAGGATTCGTTGCAGATTGATTGTCTTGACAAAGTAAGGCAGCGATTTTCTGCTTCTTGTTTCTTTTCTCTGTTCTTGCTCTCAAGTCCTTTCGTCTCTATTGTCTCTTGGAAAGTGAATTTTTTCTTTCTATAATGAATGAAAATTCAGGTCTCCCTAGCTCCTGTGAGGGTAACTTACTTAACACGACCATTAAGGAAAATGGTGTGTTGGTGAATGCCTACCTGTTGACTCTCCAATTCCTACGGGGCTCATTTAGGACTACCCGTAGGTGGTCGCTGAGTATGCAGTTGGAAAGACCTATGCTGGGTTAGCTTTTGGTAATTGGTATGGGATGGCTCTGCACTCCAACAAAGGGGCTCAGCACGCAAAGTCTCTGGCTCTGCACTCTTTATATATATGACGGGTGAGATCACAAAAAGCTACTTTTCTTTTTTATTTTTATTTTTTTTTGAAAGTGGAAGAATCAATTTTATTTAGTTTTTCATGTGGCCTCCGTTGCTCCAACACTCCATTGTGTTGGTGCTGCTGGGGTTTGAGCCTGCGTCCTCATGCATGCCAGGCAAGTGCTGTAACCACCCAGCCACCACTCCAGACCCACTAAGTGCTACTTTTCTGTCTCTACATTAAAAAACAAACAAAACAAAATAAAAAAAAAGAACTATTTACCATAAACTATGCTTTCAAAGCTAAAGGGTCCAGTTTTCACTGGTGCTCAAGTAATGAGCTGGGAGAAGTGCTGCCCTCCAGAGGGTGTTTTGACATTTCTTGGCACATTCCCCGCCCCCTCCCCCCGCCTTTTTTTCCCTTGTAGCAGTAACTGGGATGCTGTAGACATTTAATGGACAAAGGTCAGAAATGATCAATTTTCTTCCATATGAAAGATAGTAACAATAAAGAAGTGTCCTGCTCCCAAAATGTATGGCACAATCCTCAGTCAATTCTGTGGGACACCATGACTCCCACAGGTTGGATTTCTGCCAGATCATAGTTCTTCATATTCTGCTATAATTTTGTGAGGGACATAATCATACCCTGCTGCTTACAGCAAGAAGAAATCCTTTGCTTAGTGACAGATGCTTGTTTTATTCCTAAGTGATTGAAATCAAATGCATTGGAATGAAACTTTTTTTCCCTATTAACCTTTAGCAGCACTTATAATGACCATGTTAAATCAAACCTCATTACAATGTAATGGGGCCTGACAGAAATACTGCAGGTATGATGCTGAGTAATTTCATAAATTATTAAATGGTAATTGAAAGTCATATGGCAGAATACATTTTACTCTTGAGAGGGAAAATACAGAAGACTTTGGAGGGAAATAAAGTTGGTTAAAATATAGAATACAGGAAAGAGTTGGAGGCAGGGCATAGGGGAAAGGTGATGGAAGAACTGAGTATAGCCTTTAATTTTTGGCATTCTGTTAAAATGCATAACTGTGACACTGAGAATTCTCTGGCTGGTTGAGCAGGATGGCTTCTTATTGATACACTGCAGGCTCCTGAAATCCTCTCACTTCCTATACTCAGGTATCCAGCCATTTGGGCTCAAGGATAAATTCAAATTATGTTTTAATACCAAATGTCTCTCCAATGTCATGCCTTTCTTTTAATTACAATTCAGTTCAAACCCTCACTTTTCCAAAACCTTTTCAGAAGCTTTCTTGTAAAAAATGCACCTGTCAGTAAGGTAATTAATACTTGTGAAAACTAAAAGAGTAAAGAGCTTAGACAATTTACAGGGAGGAGAAGTTCCTCATTATCAAAAACAATTTTCACTAGAGGCAGTGTGTTCCTTCATCTCCACACATTATACTTTATAAAGCTATTTATCCAATGTAGATTTATCTGTCTGTATTGTTCTACAATGTACTATTTTCATTGTATATGATAGCATGACCATCATTCTATGTCCAAAAACATAGTCTAAACTTTAGAATCTTTATATGATACAGTATAATGTTTTAAAAGAAATTAGGTATATTCTAAAGTGCATAAAATTTTAGTGTAGCTCTTTATGGATTTTTTATTACAAGTGGATATACCCATGTAACTTTCATTTAAGATATAGATTATCTACCAGGCTGACAGTTCCTCTCAGGACACCCATCCCCAAGGACCCTACCCAGAACTGAGCCTACCTGCTCAGGCTCCCAGGGAAGCTTAATTCAGACAAGATGAGGAATCAAAATAGAAAGGCTCACTTCAAACCCACAACTCCCCTACCAAGGAGCCCACTGAAATGGAGTGGGATGAAAACCTAGACAAAAATATCAAAAATCTGATTACTAAAAGGAACAAGGAACTAAAAGAAGATTTAATGAATGGAATAAATGAGAAAACTCAAGAGATGAAAAACTCTATTATCAAAGAAATAGACCTACTGAAAAAGAAAGTAACAGAGCTAAAATATTCAATCACATCAGAGGAATGATGGTAGAATTTAACAGTAGATTAAATTTTATAGAGAACAGAACCTCAGCTATTGAAGAACTTCTGACAATGAGGATAGACTGAGTAAATTTGAGTGCATGGATGATAAAAAAAGTACACTCGCACAGCATGAGCAGAATTTTCAAAATGTTTAGGATGAAATCAGAAGAAATAATATAAGGAATAACTGGAATACAAGAAGAAATTAAAATGCAAATGAATTTTATGAAGAATATTCTAAATGATATAGTTAAAGAAACATTTTCCCATATTAGAATAGAGTCAGGTATGCTCATCCAGGAAGCATATAGGACTCCCAATAGACCTAATCAAATGAAAAACTCACTGAGGCACATCATATTCAAAATGTATAACAGGAAAATCAAGGAAAGGATATTAAAAGCTGCAAGGGAGAAATGCCAAATCACATTCAGAGGCAAATCAATAAAGATCACCACTGACTTTGTAGCTCAGACTTTAGAATCAAGAAGATCATGGAAGAAGATATTTCAAACTCCGAATGACCACAATATACAGGCAAGAATACTATACCCAGCAAAATTCAGCTTCACATTTGAAGGGGAAATAAGAACATTTAACTATATGATCAAACTTGCTGCATTCATGAACAGAAAACCAGCATTACAAAGCATTACAAAGATAAACTATGGATAGAAGAACAAGTAAACAATCCTCACAACCCTCAGAGGAAATTTGATACATGATATCAAAGGACAACTAAGGCAGTAAAGAACTCATTAATAAAATATGATGACAGTGAATTATAACCAAATACCTATCCTAACAATGAATGTGAATGGTCTCAGTGCACACCAACCAAAAGCCACAGATTTTCAGATTGGATCAAAAAACAAAATACAGCAATATACTGCTTATTGGAGACCCATCTTATAGCCTATGACATCCACAGATTGAGGGTGAAAAGATGGAAAAAATCTATCAGACGTATGGCGCAAGAAAGCAAGCTGGCGTTGCAATCCTTATATCTGACAAAGTAGATTACAGCCATAAATTAGAAGAGATAAAGAAGGCATGCATCATAGTAAAGGGAACAACACATCAGGAAGATATGACCATAGTAAATCTCTACGCTTCAAACACGAACATTCCCAAGCATGTAGAAAATATTCTCCAGGACATAAAACCACTTATGGACCCAAATATAATACTGGGAGAATTTAATACTCCTCTGACACCAATAGAAAGACCATCAAAGCAAATAAGAATAAAGAGATCTCCAGACTAAACAACTCCATAAATAAAACAGACTTATCAGACATTTACAGAATATCTCACCTCAAGCAGGCTGAGTTTACCTTTTCTCAGCAGTGCATAGTTCCTTCTCCAAAGATCATATTCTAGTTCACAAAGGAAATCTGAGCAAATATAAACAAATTAGAAATTATTCCATGTATCCTATCAGACCATGATGCCATGATTATAGCAATTAACAGCAAAAGTTATAATAGGAAACACATATATGCATGGAGATTGAATAATATCCTGTTAAATGAAGAATGGATCCAACAATATATGAGAGTAGAAATTAAGAAATTTCAGGAAGCAAATAAAAATGAAGACACAACATATAGAAATTGTTAATAAAGTTCTAGCAAACCGGATCCCAAAAGACATCAAGAAGATAATTCTCCATGATCATGTGGGCATCATTGGTTCAGTATACACCAATCAATAAATGTAATTCATCACTTAAAAAGAATTAAGGGCAAAAATATATGATCATCTTACTTAATGCAAAAAAGGCCTTCAATATAATTCAGCACCCATTTATGATCAAAACTCTGGAGAAGATTGGGTTCAAAAGAATTCAAATACATAAAGGGCATATATGACAAATCCACAGTTAGTTCAATACTAAATGGAGAAAAGCTAAAACATTTCCACTAAACTCAGGAATAAGATAAGCCTGCCTGCACTCACCACTTGTATTCCCTGTAGTGCTGGAGACCCTAGCTGGAGCAATCTGGCAAAAGAAGGAAATAGAAAAGATAAGAATAGGAAAGAGGAAATCAAACTATCATTTTTGCTGATGACATAATCCTATATCTGAAAGATCCAAAAGAACTCTACCAGAAAATTGCTTGAGCTTATAAATAGATTTAGCACAGTGACCGTCTACAGTATCAACACTCATAAATTAATAGCTTTTATATATGATAACAATAATAGCGCAGAAGAAGAAATCAAGAAATCTATACCATTCACAATATCCTCAAAAAGAATAAAATACTTGAGAATTAATCTAACAAGTGAAGTAAAAGACCTTACAACAAAAATTATAGAACATTAAAGAAAGAAATAGAAGAAGAGCTGAGAGGATGGAAAGACATTCCATGTTCTTGGTTATGCAGAATTAATATAATTAAAAAGGTCATTCTGTCAAAAGCACTACACAGATTCAATGCAATCCCCATCAAGAAACCAATGTTGTTCTTTACAGATACAGGAAATACAATTCTTAAATTAATTTGGAACAACAAGAAACCCAGAAGAGCTAAAACATTATTAAGTAAGAAAGACAATACAAGTGGTTTCACTATACCATATCTAAAATTATACTATAGAGCTGTAGTAACAAAAACAGCGTGGTAAGGTATCAAAATAGGAATGAAGACCAATGAAATAGAATAGAAGACTCTGAGACAAACTCACAAACCTTTAGACATCTGATATTTGACAAAGGCAGCCAAAATATAACATGGAGGACAGACAGCCTATTCAATAAATGGTACTGGACAAACTGGACAGCCATTTCCAGGAAGTTGAAGTTAGATCCTTGCCTCTCACCTTGCACAAAAATAAAATAAAAATGGATCAGGAACTATGAATTAAATTGGCTGTCATAGAATTGCTAAAAGAAAAATTAGAAGCAACACTCCAGCATTTAGGAGTTGGCAACTACTTTTTCAATAAGACTCCCAAAATGAAAGAATTAAAGTCAAGAATTAATAAGTGGGATGCCATTAAATTAAAAATATTTTGCATAGCACTGGAATTGGTCAAAACTGTCAAGAAAGAACCCACAGAAAGGGCTATAATCATGGTCTGTGATTCCTCTGACAGAGGACTAATATCCAAAATTTACAAAGAACTCAAAAAACTTAATACTAGAAAAATAATCCAATTAATAAAAGGACAGAGTGCTAAACAGAATCTTCTCAATAGAGAAACTCAAGCAAGAGAATGAACACATGAGAAAGAGTTCTAAACCACTAGTAATCAGAGAAATGCATGTCAAAACTGCATTAAGTTTTCATGTCACTCATAGCAGCTAGATTTATAATAGGCAAACTCTAGAATCCACCTAGTTGCCCTTCACTGGATGAATGGATCCCAAATTTCTGATATATATATATATATATATATATATATATATATATATATATATATGTATGTATATATATACATATATAGATATATATATTAGAATCATTATAATCAATGATATTGTGGCCTTTAATGATAAATGGATGGCAATGGAAGAAAACATGCTTAGTGAAATTAGCCGAACCCAGAGACTCAAGGGTCCAATGTTTTCCCACATTTGTGGAGGCTAGAACAAAATCTGGACTTGGGTAAAAGGTAGCTAATCTCTTGTACTAAACCTCCCAAAGGCACAGCAACACTGAATCTAGGGGAATTATAGATATGTAGGGAAGGGAGAGGGAGAGGAGAGTCAGAGAGGAGGGAAGACGTAGGGAAGACAGGGAGAGATCAAGGGAGAATATGTAATATAGTCTTTATTCTCCCTGTGAAGCCAAATAATATGTATGCAATCATGTAATTCTGGAAAATTCACAATCGAATATATATAAGGACAGTTATCACTGTTAAGGGGGGAAATATAGAAAAATCAAGGCTGGGGTGTGTGCAATATGGGGGTGACTTGGGATTAGAATCGAATGCATATAATATTGTTACTTTACATGTGTTTGTTTGTACAACTCAACTCCATAATAAAAAAAGACATAGATTAACACTGCCCTTGAATTCTTCTTCCTATCTTTTCAGTAGGTAATTCTTTCTCCTTTAATGTAATCTCTGTTCTGGATTCCACCACCATAGGTTGGTTCCACTTTTATTGAAATTAATATATTTTGAATAAATTGAATCAAATTAAATTAAGTCCTGATTTCTTTCCTTGTTATGGCTATGACATTATTATATTCTGTTGTATTGAGGGGTAATCTATTTTTATTGCTGTATAATCTTTCATTGAGTGATTACCCAATAATTGATATAGTCATTCTGTTTTAGATGGACTTATAGATTGTTGTTTAGGGCTACTATGAATTTTGCCTTTATACATATGTGTCTTTGGTGAATATGGATACACACACATATTTTTATTTGTGTACATTTTTCTCGAATGTGTATGTGGAAGTGGAATTGCTGTGACATAAATTGTTTGCAGGATCAGCATTAATTGCTGCTACTGGCAGTTCGTCAAAGCAATTCTAAGTAATTTGTATATTTCCACAGGTTGTATAGAAGTGTTCCATTTTCTCTATGTCTTTATGAACATTTTTTAAAATGAGCATTTTTAAAAAATTAAACTTTATTCAATTTTGTGACAATCTAGTGGTAATTCATTGTGGCTTCAGTTTGCATTCTCCTCATGTCTAAGGATGCTAAACACACTTTCATACATTTATTTCCCATTTGGGTAGCCAACTTTTAGAAGTTCCTGGACAACTACTATGACTAGTTTATTGAATTCTTCTTACAAGTTTGCCGTAATTCTCATGTTTTCATTTCTGGGGATCAAACGCAAGGCCTCAGGTAAGATAAGCAAGTGGTCTACCACTGAGCTATATACTTAACCTTGTAGTAATTCATTTTTTTTTAAACAGAGAAGGACAGTGAGAGAGAGGGGGGGGGAGAGAATCAATTTTTGTTGAGTTTTTCACATGGCTTTCATTGCTCTGACACTTAGTTGTGTACGTGGGTTCTGGGGTTTGAACCCATGTACTTGTGCATGCCAAGCAAGCACCGTAACCACTGAGCCACCGCTCCAGCCTGCCCTGTTACTACAGGCTGTTATTAGTATAATTGTGTTGTTAGATGTAGGTATTATAAACATATTCTCTCACTTTGCAATTTGCCTTTATACTTTTCAAGATATCTTAAAGTCAAATTGATCTGCATATTCTGTTACGGTTAATGTTTTCAATGTTTTGTGGAAGAAATCTTTGCCTACTTCAATGAAGTTATTTTCTCATCTTCTATAAGTGTTACTATTTTATAAATCATAACTAGATATATGATGCATCTGAAACTGATTTTTGTCTGTGGTGTGAAGAAAGGAGAATGTTAATTGACTTAGGACCATTTATTGGAAAGACTGTTCCCTCTACTGCATTTCATAGACAGATTTTGAAACAAATCCAAAGTCTGTACAAATGCGGGTCTATTTCTTGAGTCTTTATTTTGTTCCTTTAGTACATTGTTTATCCTATTAGCAATAGCAGTTGGTAATAGCAAAAAAAAAATCCTGCAAATTAGCATCATTGTTTATATCTGGGAATATCATTTTTAACTTTGGTCTTATATAGTATAATCTTGATAAAGATTATATTCACAATTATTTAGCTCTCATTTTCAAATTTATTTTTATAATGTAATTTCATCAATTTTCATGGCGTTTGGTTGGAATTAAATCTATATTTGGGATAAACCAATATCTTTAGAATACTAAGTCCATTTACCCAGGAATATGGTATAGTCCTGACCAAAAGTAACTGAGTAAATTTCTTTTAATGTTCCTTTTTTTATAGATCTGCTGGTGATGAAATATTTCCCTTTTTATTTTAATGAATATGTATTTGGTCTTCATTTTGAAAGATATTCTTATTTAATGGAATGACACTCTCTAGGTTGTTAAATTATTTTTGTTCAGCATTTAAAATTTCATTATGTTTTCTTTGGCTTCCACAATTCCTGCTAAGAAGTCCAAAGAAATCTTCTTTTCTCTTTTTATTTTCTCTTGGTATGTTTTGCAGCCAATTATTTCTGATTTTCTTTTGTAATTGTGTGTGTGTGTATGTGTGTGTGTGTGTGCGTGCGTGTGTGTGTGGTGTGTTCATTCTATGTTGCTCATGTTCTGAGATAATCTTCAATCTGTGGTTTGTTATTTTTCACCAGTTTGGGAAAATTCAGAGTCAGAATTTAAATTTTTTTATTCTTTTCTCTTTTTCTCTGGGACTCCAATTATAATATGTTGGGCCTTTTCTCCATGTTTCTTATTTCACTATTTTTTGATTCATTTTTTTTGATTTGTGTTCCAGTTCATTAATTCTCTATTTTTGTTTTCTTTAATCTGCATTGGATTTTCATGTCAGTTATGATGTTTTTACATTTTGGAATTTCTCAAATCTTTAGGCCAAAAAAAGTATACTTAGAATTAGCTGTGTGGACTCAGTTTAGATGATCACAATTTTGTTGGCAACATCTGCAGCATCATAACCAGGAGCCAGTAAAGCTTACGCCTTCTTCTCTCTGTCAGGTCTGGTCAGAGTGTTAACCTAGGTCGCATCAATGCCCCAGAGTTTGTTCACAGTCAGTTTGATCTGTCGCTTGTGGCTCTGACATCCACGATGAGCACGGGTGGCTGTGGCCTTGTCTTTCCTGCACGGCACTCAGTGGTCAGGGAACTTAATTTATCCTGGGAGCTCTCTTCCAAAGGTGTTTGGGCTGTGTAGAGAGGAGATATGTCATGGCTGCCGTAAGGCTATGGTGTGTAGATCTTCTTCTTTGTGACTGTCTACACTTAATACATTGTTTTTCTGAGCCTTCAGAGTCTTTCCTTTGGCTTTGGGAGCAGTAGGAATTTCTTTCTTTACTTTTGGTGCCATCTTGGTAAAACTATTGGTCATTTTTTTTCCAGGTATCATTTTTTAGATGGTAACATTCTCCATTCCACTATATTTTATTGAATTCATTAATGACAATTTCTCTAAAGTCACACTTTTCATTATTAATTTATTAATTATCAATTACTTTTTGTTACCAGGGATTAAAAACTCAGAGGTGTTTTACCACTGAACTATATCCAAAGTGCTTTTTATTTTTTATTTTGACACAGGGCTTTTGCTAAGTTCCTGAGCCTGACTCTGAACTTGTGATTCTCCTAAGACTCCAAGCTGCTAGTATTACAAGCATGCATCACCATGCCTGACTCTTTGACGTTATTCTGAAAATCCAGTTGTGTGATTACCTTTGGGAGAGTTTTTATTGTCTATTGTTTCTTTCAGTTTTTCAATATTTTTATTAGCACATTATAGTTATGCCTAACAGTAGGGTTCATTTTGACATAATCATACATGCATGGAATGTAATTCGCTCTATTTTAGTCCCCAGTATTTCCTCTTTCTCTCTTCTCCTTCCTATACTCTACTGGTTCTCCTATTTATTTGTTGTTTCTTAATCGATGCTTTATAGGTATGCATAAAGGTGGAATTCACAGTGTTATAATAATCATATGTACATAGCATTATTTGATCAATTTCATTCTGCAGTTCCTCCCTTTTCCATCCCTCCTCCTCCCCGTTCATCCCCATTCCTTCTATTTCATGCCTTCACTTTTCCCTGTTTATTTCTGTCTGGCTTCCACATATGAGAGAAAACATTCAACCCTTGACTTTTGGAGTCTGACTTATTTCACTTAGGATGATGCTCTCCAATTCCATCCATTTACCAAAAACGACATAATTTCGTTCTTCTTCATAACTGAGTAAAGCTCCACTCTGTGTGTGTGTGTGTGTGTGTGTGTGTGTGTGTATTTCTTTATCTATTCATCTATTGACTGGCACCTGGGCTGGGCTGGTTTCATAATTTGGCTAGTGTGAACTGTGCTGCTATTAGTGTGAATTGGCTAGTGTGATCTGCCTGTATCACTATAGTATGTGCATTTTAGTTCTTTTGTTCTTTCATATTGGTATGTTGTTCAATCTTTTATTAAATACTCAATATTGTTTATAGAAAATCGTAGAGGCTCTAGATGACGCTGCTAAGCTGGAGGAGGGCTTATTTTTTTTCTGCCTCTTATACAGAATATGGGAAGAACCTCTTGATTCAAATAAGCCTGGGAATCTTATTTTATTGGTGCTCATATTTTTCTGAAGCAAGATTTTAGTGTTCATTACAGTTTTACATATTTAAGGGGTTTGTTTTTACATTTTCATACATAACATATTTCGAGGTGTTCCCTTACCTTTTAGGAATACCTTTATATGTTCTCGGCTGAAGGCCTGGTTTTCCTAGCAGGACCTTTCTCCTAGAAGGACTGTGGACTCCACTTTTTCTCCATTCATTATCTGAAGACTGTTTAAATCTTTGCTTAGCTTTTTGGCTTCTTTGTGACTACTTCTCCTTGCTGTTTTTATTGTGTAACTCCAAGACTGCACAGCTTTAGGGTCAGGAAGTAATTGGGGGTGAAATCCCATATGCAATTTTGGGTGTTTTTCTCTGTGGCGCCCTTTACTTTGTGACCTGGGCTCTTTCAGTTCTAACTGCCTTACACTCTCTAAATTATAACTTTCACCTTCCTAGTGCAGTGAGACTGCTGCAAGCTGCATGCCACTGCTTTATGTTGTCTTCTTGCCTCTCGATGCAGATTGGCAAGGCCCCAAAGGGAAAAAAATGTCATCGGAAGCAGGGCTCATCTTAGTATTTCTCCTATCTTTCTGGAATTCAGACACCCCAATTCTTATCTGCCTTGGTGTTCTCTAATTCCTTCAAGAAGTTTTACTTTTTTCTTTCTAAAAATATTTTAAAAAGTGTACTTTTTTGGGGAACAGTTTTTAGTTCATAGAAAAACTGAGTAGAAGACACAGCAATCCCATATATTACTGGCCCCACACATGCCCAGTCTCTCCAACTTTTATGCTTATGTTTGTTATAGAGCTTACGTTTGTTACAATTGCTTCACCTATACTGACACATCGTGGGGTCCATAGCTACAGTAGGGTTCCCTCTTGGTGTTTCATACCCTATGGGTTATGCATATTCACACTACACTATTACACAATCATTTTGCTGTCCTAAGACTCCTTTACACTACACATTCATCTCTTCCTTCCCTTTAACCCTTGGGGAAAAAATATATATATATATTCCTACAGTTTTGTCTTTTCCAGAATGTCATATAGTTGTGACCATCCAGTATGTAGGACTTTCAGATTTTTTTTTTTTTTTTGGTTAGGATTGTGCTTTTAAGTTTTCTCTGTAGATCTTTCATAGATCATTTCTTTTAGCACTAGATACTATCCCATTGTCTGGAAGAACCACAGTTTATTTATCTGATAATCTACTGAAAGACAGCTTGATTACTTCCAAAGTTTGGCAATTACAAATAAAGCTGCTATAAATATTCATGTTCAAATTTTTGTGTAGTCTTAAGTTTTCAACACCCTATCTACTGCCTTAGGTAAATGCCAGGAATCTTATAAGTGTCTTTTTAAAAATATTTCGTTCAACTTTTAGGTTGTTCTCAAGAGGAAAGCTAGTATACTCATAATAACTGGGACTGTTTTAATAATTTCAAAGGCTACAGAGAATTACAAATCTTAAACATATCAATTATTTAGTTTCTGTAGGACTTCTGGACGTTTTGCTATTATGATCAATGCTTCATGAAGATTCCTGTAAGACAAGTTTGTGCACTTGTACAGGTATTTCTCTAGGATAAATTGCTAATAGTGGAATGACTGGAAATGATTTATTTCACATTTGCTCATGTTATTGGCCAAAATATCAGTTTCATGGCTTCAACCCAATTTCAGGGTAGACTTGGAAATGCAGGTTTCGTATGTATAGGAATACAAAGTGGTTGTGTCAACAAGCCTTGCCTTTGCTCCTACTTCCAAATTTACATTATCATTACATTTTTCCTAATTACAGTATCTTTATATTACATTCTCATTTGGCTTATCCCAGAATGTCACTTGGAAAGAGTCACCAAAAGATCAAATCTTTCAGTGTCTTTCATTTGAATAAATTTTTGACTTCTCACACATGTATTAAGTGATAGAACTTAAAAGGAAGACAGAGTTGTCTTGTATTTTGAATCTCTTTTCTTACCTTCTCCTGATTCTTACTTTTTCCTTTTTGTTGACAGAGATGATGCGGAGTGTTTGGGGGGGTTGGTTTGCAGTTGATTACAGATGACCATATTTACTGAGTCAAGCTTTTTGCAAATACTGTTACAGCTAACAAAGCAGAGGAAAGAGAGACAGAAGCACAGGGCTGGGTATTGGTCCTACCCCATCTTAGTGATATGACCTTGGGCCAACTCTTCCACCGCTCTATTCCTCTGTATTCTCTGCAGTATTATGTAGCTATGAGGGGATGAAACCAAATCCCTGTTATTGTGGTCCACCAGTCTTCATTTAAAAAGCCATTAGAGAGGACAGGGCTTGCCCTTGGTATGAGAGTCTGAGCCATAAGGCAGCTGCAGGTTTTGCATGTGGGTGCCAAAAGCTAATACCTTGTCTCAGGCTGGAAGCCGAGGGAGTTCGCCATCATCTCCAGCTCATTTTATTTATTTGGGACCATTCAGATCAATCTTTATAGAAGCAGCAAACACTTCAGGGACATGACTTTACGTGAGCTAAGGAGCCTCCTTAGCTCCCTGCCAGAAGACCTAGTTTAGGACCTGACAAGTGTGTCTCTTGAGAGTTGTTTGCCTTTAATCTGCAGTGAGAGGAGCAGCCTGAATGGAAGTCCTGCAGCCTGGCGTTTCAGCACTCCTTATGAAATGAGAACCTTGAAGGCCCTTATTTGGTTCTCTTGGGTCATTAGCTTGTCCTTCCACCAGAAGGGGATTGACAAACCCAGTGATAGAACCCTGGGAGCATCACCTCTGAGGACCTTTTCTAAAGTAATGTGACATCAACCACAACGACCTGATCAGTGTTTATTTGAATGTAGACCTCAAGAAATGGATTGCCCTGTGAGGATTCCACTTGGGCCACTCATTAGCTCTGTGAGCTGGGGTAAGTTGGTCAAGTAATTGATGTTTCAGTCTTCCTGTGCATAAGCTGAGAAGAACAAAAGCACTGTCCTTATAAATCCTTGTGCAGATTAAATGAGTTAATCTATTAAAAACAGTTTGAATAATGCCTGGCACCTAGTAAGCCCTATGTCAATGCTAGATGGCCTTGTTTTACATAATCATGAATTATTCCATTATTTAAATTATACAATACATAAGGTAGCAATTTTAATTTTATTCCTCTGTTGCAGATGAAAAGATTAAAGACAGAACATCAAGTAACTCATGCACATTAACCACATTCAATTGGGATTAAAAACCAGGGAGTTAGGATAAATAGGACCCAATAATGAGGAAAACGAGATACTATGTCACAAAGAAGGTTATATCACACACCAGTTGGGCATCCCAAAGTCACATCTTTACGATTCTGATTTCTGTCTAACTTCCGAACTTTACCTAAATACAGGGGACTTGACAAAGATACATAATTTTGAGTTGAAGAGGTCAGGAGTCAGACAATTTTTTATTCAAATTTAGATTCTACCTCTTATTTAATGTGTGACTTTTGGCCATGTGAGTTGTCTGTTTTTATAGTCCAAGTTTCTTGTTCTATAAAATCCTAATAACATTGTTGTATATTAATTCATGTAATCAGCTTAGCAAAGAAAATAATGTAAGTTCTCAAAAAGGGTTGGCTATGGTGGTAAATCTCAAAATCTCCCAGTTCTCCCTGTTTTAACATTCATGCATTTAACTTTGTAGCTGCTGCCACTCAAGATTCAGCAATATGACTTGCTTTGGTCTAAGGAAAGGAATGGAGCTGTGTTGTATAGCTGTAATTCCAGTGACTCAGGATTCTGAGGGTGGAGGATCACAAGTTCAAGGCCAGCCTCAGCAACTTAGTGAGATCTGCTCTCAAAACAAAATGTACAAAGGGATGGGTATGTAGCTCAGTGGTAAGGTGGTACTCTTGGCTTCAGAACCCAATAAAAATTAAAAAAAAAAAAAGAATAGAGTGGAAATAACAGTGTGCCAGTTGTAACTCTCTTGTATCTTGCTCAGCATCATGGGAAAATCAGAGGCTCCATTCCTGGGAATGAAGGGCCGTGCAGAGCTGAGCTGGTTATAAGTATGATGCGGAGCTAATCCAACTGACCTGAGACCAGAGGTCTTGTCCACACTGCTGCTAGTCTTCATAGCATCCGTATTTCTGCAGAGAAACTTGGGACAGACACAAGGCAGTATTTTTTGTTCTTCTTTGCATTAGGTGGGATTACCAAGGAAGGCTGCAGAATCAATTTATATTTAATCAAGATGTAATTATAATGAAGAGTAATAATGAGAGAGAGGGAGAGAGGTAAACAGAAAATTTTCACTGAGGGAAGCAAAATAGTTCTCCCAGAATGCACACAGGCAATGCAAGTTATCTCTTCCCTAGTCCTGGGCAGGAGCCCCAGTTTTGCAAGGTACATCTTATCTTCTTTGTCTCCTAGATTCCCTAGGCTGCCCTGGGTGGGTGCAGTGCTGCTGGTGATCACTGGGCTGGTGCTGAGTTTCTAGGAGGGAGACTAAAGCCTTGGAGCTTCCTTAGAAATCACATGCGTTTGCCATCTGTGAGCCCCTCAGACTGAGAGGTGGGGACTGCTACGCTGGAGAGACAAGCTGTGGAGTAGGAGGTTGTCCTTGAGGCATCTGGCCAGTGTGTCACCCACTCCTGCCTGGGAGATAATTCCCAGTAAACACTCTGGACCCTGAGGAGTGGTGGGCACTTTGATGCTTATTAGTTTTCGAGCACATTTGTATGTGAGAAGGAAGTCTTGCCCTGATTCCTCAGGAAGAAGATAGTGAAGCGCTGCATTCAGGACCCTCTCAGATTTTGTCCTGTGGAAGGCACGGCTTTGAGTTCTTTATCATGAAGCTGTAATAAGGTGAGCTCTTCCTCAGCTCTGTGAGTCATTCTGGCAAATTATCCAACCAGAGGGGAGTCCTGACAACCCCTTGGAATTGCACCCAACTGATTGGAAGTGCGGGAGTCCTGATTTGTGGCTGCTGCTTGCAGTGAGAGCTGTTTCTTTAACTTGTGGAGTCTGATGCTACCTCCATGTAGTTAGCCCTGGAGTACTGCAGCTGGCTTAAATAGCTAACATGCTTTTAATTTTAAAAGCAAAAAACTAATATTTTAATTGCACAACAATATAACTTATTCGAATATAGCTTTATTAAAATTGGAATTTTCAAATCTCCTTTATGCCCTACCTAATGTAATTTCTCTTCCTCTCAAAATGAAGTGCTTTACTTACTTTGTTATTCACTTTTCCCAGTTCTTTGAAAATGGATTTGCAAATGTACATGTCCTCACAGACAACACAAAGTGTTATTTTGTGTTTGGGGTTTATTTGACACGAAAAGCCTTGTATTTTTACGTTCATCTAAAACTTGTTTTTTCTCTTTCAGTCAATAATACTTTTGGAGATCGAATATTTATAGTTAGCTAGTTAAGATAAAACAAAGCAAAATGTTTGCCTATCCATTCCCCTAAACATGCAGGCTGTGCTCTAAGTTTAGCAATCACTTCAAATGATGATGTAATAAGTGTTCCTGTATTTCTTCCTTGGAAACGTAAAAGATAACCTCCAGGAGGTTATCTTTTAACAAATCTGCTATGTGCCTAGGAAAAACCAGCTGACCATCTGATTATCTTCAGACTCCTTTGAAATCATTTATTTAGTGACAACTTGCTGATTTAGAATCCATGCCCAGAAGTTCTGGCAATGAGCACTAAGAGACAATGAGAAATGATTTTGTGCTAGGTGGGCTGGCTATTAACTGACCAGCCAGGACACAGGTTTATTTCTGCCTATAGGAAAACATTTTATTTTTGCTTATTATTAGTTGTTAGCATTCAGAAAATATGATTTTTGTGGAGAATGATTAAACCCACAGTTAATGTTTTGTGATTTTGTATCTTACAGTCAAATTCATTTATATTTCTTATCCACAGGAGTATGTGGGGCGTGTGTGGCAATGAGTGTCTACATGAGATGCATTTGCACACTCAAGACAAGGATTTTAATTTAAAGATGAGATGCTGTGTTCCTGAATTTCTTACTCAATTCTGGAAAGTGCTAGTCATAGAATAAGTGTGTGTTAGTGGATACAGGGTGTAATAACAAAATAACATTGATGGTGTGCATACACAATAGAGCTTTATTTCATATGGCATGGAATCTGGGAAGCCCAAGGTCAAGGTATCAGGTGATTTGCTGCTGGTGAAGGCTTGCTCTCTGGCCTGTCCACAGCTATCTTCTCACTGTGGGTCTTCACATGGTGGGTAGGGAGCTCTGGTAGATACTGTTAGGCTGGCTGGGGGCGTGGCTTCAGCTAGTCCACATGGTCATGGCACCATGGTGCCTGGATGATGGTGTAGCTTTAGTCAAGACACGAAGGCCATGCTGGCTGGCTAAGGGGCAGGACAAAGGGTAGCTTGCCCGCAAAAAGAACAGCCAATCAAGACGCTGGCAGACAAGCTCCAATGGATTGGTGGATCCACCAGCCAGTCTCTGAAAGACCAACCCCATCATCAACTCCTCCCAGTTAACCAACAAAACCAGCTGCCTGGCAAAGGTCCAGCGCCATTTTCCCTGCGTGCCATTCTCCCTGCACGCCCGTTTCCCCTGCCGTTGGTCACTTCCCATGCCTGCCCTCATTATGGAGGAGCAGGTGAAATTGGCCCAAGAGCAACAAATCCCAGTAAACACCTGTGCCTGAATTTACACCTGTACCATTCATTATTCTTTTTTCTTAATTTTACAGATACCTTTTTCAAAGACACACACTTAATCAATGAAAGTTTCTTATCACAGCTTATCTGTTACCCATTCTCCTGCCCCACTCATGATCGTTAGGGAATAGTATTTTGTAATCACCTTGGGATTTTCTGCTTCAGTCTCCAAAACAATGTCACCAGCTGGATGATTCAAAAATTCCAACTGGATGGCAGGGCATTAATAGTGTTCTTTCTGAACAGTTATAGGTATGAGACGTTAGCACTAGGTAGAGTTTTCTTGCCTCATCTTTTAAAAAAGTGTTTTATTGTACACAACAACAATCACGCATGATGGTGGTGTTCATTGTGGCATCTTTATACCTGCATATCATAATTAGGTCCGTTTCATTCCCCAATACCTAATCTTTAGGTGCATCAAAGACCATATTTGCTTTTCTGCAAGGGGCCCATTCTCAGTAGAGACTCCTTACTCAAGGGCTCCTCATTCTTTCACTTGCAAACCAATGCTTGCTTTCTTGCCTTGGGTAACCTTCTGTGCAGGCGTTTCTCTAAGCTGGTATCTAAGAATAAAGGGTAAGACTGGGATTAGCAGGGGAGAGTTGGGGTAGGGTGAGCCATGCCTCCCTTGCCTGAGGAAGGGAGGCATTGGGGTCTGGGTGCCAAGAGAAACTGCCCTTCAGTTAGTTCTTCCCTGCTCTTCCTGAGTATCTGCTCACGTATTCTCTTTTCCTTGGATATATTCCTCATAGTTTCTATATCTTCCCTTTCTTCATTCAGTTTCACAAATACCGCCACCAGGAATCAAGATAACATCAGTGACAGCCATGTATAGAGTAACATTTAAACATCTGTGGAGTTTCTCCTAAGCTGCAGACCTGCACGTCTGCACTTCACTCTCTCACCTTTCCTGAGATGAGCCCCAATTTTTACCCCCACTCTTTCTCAGTGCAAGAATTAATCTTCATGTCTGTTATCTGCTAAAAGTCTGAAGAATAGCAAGTATCTATGCCAGGGTTTGTGCCCTGGCTCTGTTCTCCCTCAGTTACTACTCTGCTCTTCATCAACTCAGATTTTTCCTTTACTCATCCAGTAATATTTAATCTCATGACAATAGTTCAGGATGGTAAATCCCATTTTTCAGATGAAGTCTCAGCATAGTTATTCTACCCAAAACTACTGTTATTGTTAGCTATTTTGCTACTGTTGATGCTGCAGTTTTGAGATGAGGCCTGATTCACTGCTTCCACTGGTGAACGATGTTTGGGCCAACTACAGATTCCAGAAGCCAAAATAGCCATTTCTAGTGTGTGCAGCTACTCCCAGTTAAAACTGTGAATTTGGGCTGGCTGCAGGCTTCTGCAGCTGAAAAAGTATTAGCAGCTCCTCAGCTAAGAGCTGGGTTTTTTTCCCCACTACTGTTGAGCTCTTGGTGTGGAAATACACCCTGGGAATTCAGCACCAATCTTCTGGGTTCTTGTCTCACGAATTTGAAGAATAAAATCTACAGACAACCACAGGAGATAAGAGTAAAGGACTAGGATTTATTTAAGGAAGGAAAGCAGAGACCCCACAAGGCGGAGGGGTTCCTGAAAGCAAGATACTGTCCTATGTGTGTTAAACCAGGGATTACATTGGTTTGGACATGAACCTTGATTAAAATTCATGTAAAGCAGGCATTGAGAAAAGCACCAACATCATTGGCTAAGCTCTATGTAAAACAGGCATTGAAAACATCATTGGTTAAAATCTATGCAAAACAGGTAACAACCCTTTCCTAGTTCCCATCTATGTCCACCCCCACATCTTAGTTGTCTCAGTTTTCCTGCCTCTGTGACAAAGGAATTGCTCCCACCGTGAGCCTCAAGGTGACTGGCATTTGAAGGCCCTGAGCATGCCCATTAATGGCTCTCTACTGGCCAGCTTCTAGGTGTGGATGAATGGGACCCATGGTCCTGACTACCCAGCAATTTTACTATCTCTCCCAAACTGTCTCACTATGACTAAAATCCCTGACAACCCTGCCAAAAACAATTAGAGGAGAAGAAGTTTATTTGGGGCCTCACGGTTTCAGAGGTTTCTGTCCATAAACAGCAGACCCCATTCCTCGGGGCTTGAGGTGAGCCTGAACATTATGTGGAAGATGTGTTGGAGGAAAGTGACTCAGGGTATGGCAATCAGGAAGGGGCTGGGAAAAGACTCCATTCTCCAGATGCAAAATATATACCCCTGGCATGCCCAGGATGAGCCACCTCCTCCAGCCACACCTTCAGGAGCAACACACCAGTGAATCCCTATCAGGATCAGTTCACTGATTGGGTTAAGTATCTCATCATAACCCAATCATTTTGAGCCAGGAGGAAAAAGTAAAGTCAGGAAGTATAGTTGGAATTTTGGGTCTATTGAAAGGAAAATTGGTCCTTTTTCTTTAAGAGGACAAAAAGCAGAGCCTCACTGCTCCAGATAAACACATGGATATCAACTTGACATCCCCCCTTGCTAACAAAGAAAGGTGCTACATTCCTTTGCACAAGTTCTTCCTGGGATCCAGACAGATCTTCTGCTGATAAGGATGCTCAGGGGCACAGATCAAAGAGCAGAACTTCTGCCCATGCCCCTAGATACAGGAGTAGAGAACTAATAACTGATGAAATGGGGAATTCTGTAGAAACAATAAAGAGAGTGAATATCACCAGCTCCTTAGGCCCCTTCCTCTGCGGCCTCCTTCTGCCACTCTGGGGGAGTCTGCTGTGCTCTCTGCTCTGCTTTTTATTATTTTCGTAAAATAAAATCTGTCTGCTATGTGCCCTTCAGTTTCATTCTTAGACTCTGGTAGGACACAAACCTGACTCCACCAAACTGGCATCAATTTTACCTCTAAGCCTTCTTGCTCTGTCTCACACATGAGCTTTTGGGGGACACCTAGTATCCAAACCATAATAATCACCAAGTGGAAGAACCTTGCTGAATCTTTCCCACCTTTTCACTCTGCCTAATTTAATTCGTGCTTGCTGACCTGCAGCCTCAAGCCAAGTGAACCAGCGATGCAGAATGCGCTCTTTTCATTGACTTTATCTTGCTCGTTTCTTATTTCTATGACCTTGCTGGGTCTGTTACCAGTTCCCCTTCAGAGAATGTGGTTCAACATTGCCCTCAGATCTTCTTGTCTCCTGCTTCTGCCCCCAAATACAGCCAGGGCAATCTACATTTTAAAGTTGTCTCAGTTATGTTCAACTCTCCAGAGCCCTTGCAGCCTTAAGGTGCACAGGATCTAATTTTGAAATGATTTATCATTGCAATTTGTGCTAATATCATTATAAATCATAAATTTACATACACTGAAGATCTGATTAATTCAAATGTATTCATTTACTTTAGATTAGTATGCACCTACTGACTAACCCCTGTATTCATTTACACACACAATTAAAAACAGATTATTATATCCAAACAACTACCTACAGCAGGCAGCTGGAGTGGTATTCCAGTACTGGCAGGGTAGCTTGAGGCTAGTTTTCAGAGTCTTAAAGAGCCAAGGAGACAGGAATCATGACTACTATTGATGCTGGTTTCGTGGAAGTCTGGTTCGTATCCTCCTGGAGTAAAAGAATGAAACTGAGGGACGCCCA
>PVKS010033686.1:0-21566 GCA_004027875.1 Aplodontia rufa | reverse complement strand
TTTGAACTTGCAATCCTCCTGCCTTACCCTCCCAAACTGCTGGGATTACAGATAAATGCCATCACTCCTGGCTTATTATAATTTTTGAGTGAGTGTGCTCCTTCCTTCTAATTACATATATTAAAAAAATTTTTTTTAAGGGGTAGAAATGTTGTTCAAAGGCAGAGTAATTGCCTAATAGGTGTGAGGCCCCAGGACTGGAAAAACTACAGCAATAATTTACTGTAAAATAGTATGTTGGCAGCAGCCAAATGCACTAAGGATTGAACTGAGGGGTGCTCAAGCTCTGAGTAACATCCCCAGCCCTTTTTATATTTTATTTTGAGACAGGGTCTCACTATGTTGCTGAGACTGGCTTTGAACTTGTGATTCTTTGCCTAAGCCTACCTAGTGACTGGGATTTCAGGTGTGTGCCACTGTGCCTGGTTTACTGCACCTCTTGATTGCATCAAGAGGCCATTTCACAGGGCTGGAGCGGTGGCTCAGCGGTTACTGTGTTTGCCTGGCATGCTCCAGTATGCAGGTTCAAACCTCAGCACCATGTACACAACAATGTCTCAGAGCAACAAAAGCCACATGGAAAACTAAACAAAAATTGATTCCATCTTTTTCTCTCTCACACTGCCCCTCTCTCTTTAAAAAAGCAAAACAAAAAACCAGTACCTATTAAAAAAAGGGGGGGGCCTCTTCAGGTGACTGATCTATACCATCTGTGTTTGTGTAAGTATACTCTATGATGTTTACACAAAAAGGAATCATAATAATGCATTTTCCAGAAGTATCTCCATTGCTAAACATGAATATGTGTGTATATGTACATATATATATGTATTTTTTTTAACATTCATAGAATAGAAACATGCCAAATCCAGTCAAGATCAGCAGGAGGTAATCTCAGAAAAGCATGACTGGAATGTTATTGCAACTAGAAAGCAGATATCTGACTAATGAATGATATTTCATTCTCTCAACAGAAGGAATGTTTTTAAGAATCTTGAGCTGATCTGTAAGATATCTCTAAAAAGGGAAGCTGAAGAACAAAAAATACTCATTGAATCTGGAAAGCATGCAGGGGAGAGAATTCTACTTGTTTGACTTGATCAAGCACCAGGTATGTTGGGGCCGGAATGCAGATCAGTGCTTGCCTAGCACATAGAAGGTTCTGGGTTCACTCCCAGAACCAGGTATGCAGAGTGCTTTCAGAGTGACTCTGGCATGCTCTTTGGTTTTATTGTTATTGTAAAGTAACAAATATGAAAATGCAAATCTTTATAAGCATCATAAGGGCTAGAATTATATTTTATTTACATGCAACATTGAGAATGACACATAATTATCTAATGAAAGAATGAATAAATTAATAATTGAGATTACAGTTTAATCAACTTTATATATTCAATGTTTTTATTATTTATTTATTTTTTCATTAATTTGTTTATTTGTGGTACTGGGGATTGAACCCAGGCATGCTCTATCACTGAGTAATATCCCAAGCCCTTTTTATATTTTTTTATTTTGAGGCAGGGTCTTGCTCAATTGCTGAGGGCTTCCCTAAGTTGCTGAGACTGGCCTCAAACTTGCTATATTCCTTCCTCAACCTCTGGAGTCACTGGGATTATAGGCATGTACCACTAAGTCTGGCCTGTTTTTAGTTTTTATTTTATTTTATTTGTTATTTAGAGTCTAGCTAAATTACCCATGTTGGCCTCAAACTTGGGATCCTCCTGCCTCAGCCTGTTGAGTTGCTGGTATTAGAGGTTTGTGCCACCGTATCCAAGGGAGGAAAATTTTGAAAGATAAAACTGCTGCAATCATTTCCTAAACCCTTCAATCATTTAATTTTGCAGATGAGCAAAAAAGCTTCTTGGTTCAGTAGGCCAAATATTTTATTGCCTAATCTTACCACCTATTTAAATGTTCCTTAAAATAGTTTGGGTACCAGTAACTAAGCCTTTATAAAACTGTTGACTCTGCATATGTGTTTCTTGTGGGAAGCATATAGGCCATGAGGCTGTGTACATGCCATGAGGCAGGTCAGTTACTGGAAGGTGGCTGAAAGGTTAATTGTCAAGACAGACTGATTGGGCTGGAGCAGTGGCTCAGTGGTTTCGGCGCTTGCCTGGCAAGCACAAGGACCCGGGTTCAAACCCCAGCACCACGTACTCAACTAAGTGTTGGAGCAACGAAGGCCATGTGAAAAACTAAATAAAGTTGTAAAGAAAAAAAAAAAAAGACAGATTGATTATCTTGTTATTTTAGATTGACCTTCCCCAAAACCAGGTGTGTGCTCTTTAATGGTTGATATGGATCTTGCTTGGAATAGTCTCCCCCGGCCACATGCCGAGGTGGTCCCGTAAATTGTAACCTGTATGTAACTTCTGGGGTATGCGGAAGTAGATGAATTTTGTAACTATATAACTGCACTAAGAAAGAAATAAAGTAGAACTTCTTTTTGCACGAACTACTGCTGTTGTCCTGTTGCTTCGCTGGACGAATGCGGCAGTTTCTGGTGGAAGGCCAATAGGAGGTGACATAGCTGATGAAAACAATCATTGAAACCCACATGGTGATCATGCCTGTAATCCCAGTGACTTGGAAGACTGAGGAAGGAAGACCCCAAACTCTAGGCCAATCTCTGCAACTTAGAAAGACCCTGCCTCAAAATTTAAAAAAAATAAAATAAAAAAAGACTGGGGAAGTGGTTCAGTGGTAAAGTGCCCCAGTGTTGAAAGCAAGCAAATAAACATTGGAGAAATGAGAAATTTTGGGTTAAGATGGTAGATAGTCCATACTGTTACCAAGGTCCTATACCAGAGTCCTGACTCTGTTGGGGACCCAATAAATCAGATCCAGTCATTTTGCCCCCAAAGTCAAACATAAAGGTAATGGCAAAAAGCATGGAAGGAGGGGCTGGACTGGTGGCTTGGCAGTTAGGGTGCTTGCCTGGCACGCACAAGTACAAGGGTTCAAACCCCAGCACCACGTACAAAGCTAAGTGTCAGAGCAACGAAGGCCATGTGAAAAACTCAATAAAATTTGAATCTTTCTGTCTCTCTCTCTCACTATCCTTTTCTCTTTGAAGAAAAAAAAAAAGCATGGAAGGAGGGGCTGGAGCGGTGGCTCAGCAGTTATGGCGCTTGCCCGGCATGCGCAAGTACGTGAGTTCCAACGAAGCCTCGGAGCAAAAAAGGCACATGAAAAACTAAATAAAATTTATTTCTCCGTCTCTCTCTCTCTCTCTCACTGTCCCTCTCTCTTAAAAAAAAAAAAAAAAGCATGGAAGGAATTTTAATCAATGCAGCCTCACTGGGAAGACAAGGTGACCCTTGTCTTTAGCTCTGTCTTTGAGGGACTGACAATAACTTAAGAGACTCAGACAACGGAGAAGTGTTCAGGAAACAGTTTTTAAAAATGCTGCAGCATTGGTCCAGGAGGCAAAAACTCTGCTATGTCCTGGACATGGAGCAGGAAAGACAGCAAGTTATACCTTTAGGAGGTTGCAATTGATTACATACAGAAGTACAAAGACAACCGGGCATCCATGGCTGGAAGCAGCTCCCAAGGGCAGGGTGGAGAAGGCAACGGTTAAAAGGTCTCTGTACAGACTCTCCTTTATCTCTGTGCCGTTAGAAACCTTAGGAGGCCTCCATATGTGCTCTCATAAATCCTGGAGACCCTTGAGCACAGGTGCCCAGAGAAAACAAAGAATTCCTCATATACCTTTGTCCTCAGTGCTGGACTTTATCGGTGAGACAGATTAGGAGAGACAGTGAAATGGCTAGGTATTCAGTACAGAGGGCCTATCCAAGAGCTAGCTGGCAGAGGCAGAGAGTGATTGACAGGGCAGGCTCAGGGCCTTCAAATGCAAAAAGACCATGGGGCTCACCTTTGTCCCAACTAAGGTGGGGGGTGGTCACAGGCATGCCCAGGGCCTTCAAATGCAAAAAGACCTTGAGGCTCACCCTAGTCCTGACTAAGAGATGGGGGTGGACCCCATTATATTGTGGGGAGCCCTCCTACAAGAGGTTTTAAAGAAAACAAAAGTGAGGGCAAGGGTTGGGGGTGGTGTGGAGAAGCAAAGGCCTGTCACAGTAGCCAAAGCGGGTGATCCCAGGATTCCTCCTGGCTGAGGAAAGTGCTGTTGCCTGAGGGGAAGCTTTAACTCCTCACAAGCTGTTTAGGGGAACTGACCTTGTTCTTGGAATCCAAGTGACTCAGAGCAAAGGAAGCCAGATGTAGGCAGGAACTCCAAGTCTGTCACATTGCTTTGCACATTTTGGACATTTGGCGGCAAAAGCATTCTATGTCCTTGTTGGAATACCAGTCTCACCTTTCCCTCCCGAAAACTAGTGAAAACTATAATAGTGGGATTAATAAGCAAGACATGAAAGCACAGGATGGGGAAGAAAGCAATCATAAATCACTGGAAGCTGGAAATCAGAAGATGATTGCAAAGTAATTTACAAGAACTGAGAATCCCAAGTTCTATGGCAAGAAGAGACATGATTATATTATAGAACCACCAACATATCCATACTCTCTCCCCGAACATTGTGCTGTTGGGTGATGGTTTTTTGCTGAATCCAGGAGAAGTAGGAGTCTTGAAAGAGATACAAATGAACTTTCAGGGACTCGGTGGCTCAGTGATTAAAATGCTTGCCTGGCATTCGCAAACCCAGGTTCAAACCCAAGCATCACTTATACAACTAAGTAACTAAGTGTCTGAAATACAAAAACTGCTTCCCCTCCTGCCCCCCTCTTTCTTTAAAAAGGAAAAAACAAAACAAAAAGTCTTTTCCTGGGCGTGGTGGGAAGCTCCTGTAACCCCAACAACTCTGGAGGCTAAGGAATGAGGGTCCCAAATTCTAGGCCAGTCTCAGCAACCTAGTAAAACCATGTCTCAAAATAAAAAGGGTGGGGGATGCAGCTCTGGGACAGCGCACTTCTGGGTTCAGTCCCCAGTACCATCTTAAAAAAAAACTCTTGACTGGAAAGTAGCAGGCGCAGCTAAGAGCTTTGGTACCCTACAAAAATGTAAGCTTACATAATCATGTGCGTGCTGAATGCAAAGTCTCCACCTCCTGCTCTGCAGCCCTCATTAATATTCAACTCCAAAAACACGCAGGCAGACCTTTACTCTCAAGGTAGGAGATTGACAGGTCTGGGAAATATGAACAGATCAAGCCCAGTGTGGTGGTGCCAGTCTGTAATCCCAGTGGCTCAGAAGGCTGAGGCAGGAGGATCCCAAGTTCAAAGCCAGGCTAAGCAACTTAACTGAGGCTGTCAGTAACTTAGCAAGACTTGTCTCAAAATAAAAATTTAAAAGGGCTGCGGATGTGGCTCACTGGTTAACTGTCCTCAGTGCCAAAAACAAAGCCAAACAAGAAACCTCCAAAGGAATATGAGCAGCCCAAGAAGAGAGAAATAGAGAAACGTTTAGGATTCCCCAACAAGTAAATGACCCTATAATCTAAAAACTATAAGAACTCAAAGCTGTAATCCCAGTTAGGAAGCTTAAGCGGAATCCAAATTTGAGGCAAAACTGGGCAACTTAGTGAGATCCTGTCTCAAAATAAAAAACGAAAATACCGCGAATATATATTTGTTCTTGATTGCTTGATAACGATTTTTCCCTTAGTTGTAAGTCTATATTCAACAAATAAAAAAAATTTTTAAACTCAAAAAAAAAAAAACACAAAAAAACTGGGTATGTAGCTTAGTAGCAGGGCTCATACCTAGAACAAAGACGAAAAATTCCATTTTGGTTAAAACAAAGAACTAATAACAATAAAAGCCAAGCATAGTTTATTAGAAATGTGCCAGGTAAGGAAGACAATGACTAAATGAAATTGGTTGAATGGACTCTGAGTAACTTTAGCCCTTGAAATTTATAAAGTTTTTTTGTGGGAGGAGTCAGTTAAAGAGTAGTTTTAGGGTGGAGCTAGCAGGAGTGGGGGAGGGGCAGGAAGGAAGGGTGGGGTTGAGTTGGCAAAAATTGGTCAGAATTTGCAGAACTGAGTCTGTGACTGCACTGATAGGCTGCCAGGGCTGTTTGTGAAACAGCCTGCGGTTTTATATTTCCTGAACAAACAGCTTTTGCTGAAGTAGTTACCGTGTCTTGCAAATTGTGGTTTCCATATCTTTCCATTTCTCAGTCTTGAAAATTTTAAGAAATAATACTGCATCCTTAAAACAAGAACAGGATGTTATATTTTAAAAAGAGAAGTTAAAGTCATGTTAAGAGCTTTTTTCATTATTTTTATTTTTTAATGGTGCTGAGTATTGAACCCAGAACTTCACTATATTTTCTGCCCCAAAGCCATGACATAAAATGAAAAATTGGTGTTTTTTGTTTGTTTGTTTTGTTTTGGTACCAGGGTTTAAAACCAAGGGCGCTTTACCACTGAGCTACATCCCCAATCCTCTTTATTTTTATTTTGAGACAGGGTCTCACTAAGTTGCTTGGGCTAAGATGCTTAGGTTGGCTTTGAACTTGTGATCCTCCTGCCTCCACTTTCCAAGTTGCTGGGATTACAGGCATGTGCCAACCATGCCCAGTATAAAATGAAAAATTGAATGAAGAATTGAAAGATAAAATTTTAAAAGAACAGTGGCTGAGGGTGCAGGTCAGTGGTAGAGCACTTGGCTAGCATGTGCAAAGACCTGAGTTCAGTGCCCAGAACTGAGGAAATTATTTTTAGGTACATCAAAAAGAAGAGCTGAGAGTAGTGGAACACTCCTGTAATCCCAGCAGTTCAGAAGGCTGAGGCAAGAGGATCACAAGTTCAAAGCCAACCTTAGTAATTTAGCGAGGCCCTAAGCAACTTAGCAAGATTCTGTTTCAAAACGATAAATAAAAAGGGGCTGAGGATGTGTCTCAGTGCTTAAGCACTCCTGGGTTCAATCCCCAGTACCAAAAAGAAAAAAATAATAATAAAGAAAAAAAAGAGAGAAAAGATATAAAATAGCAGAAAGAAAGGGAAGCTTATAAAGTTCAGCTACCAAATAATGGAATCTGCAGGAAGAAAAAAACAGGTTGAAACCCACAATGACATAAAGAAAAATTCCAGGAACTAAAGAACATAAATTTCCAAATTGAAAGAGCCCATCACAATAGATTAATTGTCTTCCACCAAAGCATTTGCTTGTGAAATTTAAAACACTGGAACAAAGAGATTCTCAAGCGTCTAGAAAGGAAGAGTTGGGAGGAAGGGAGGAGCAGAGAAAAACAAAAGGGAAGAACAGAAATTAGAATTGCTTTGGATTTCTCAATAGCAACAAAGGAACCTAGAAGTAAGGAAATGCTTTCAAAATGCCAAGGGAAGAGGCTGGAGCGGTGGCTCAGCGGTTTCGGCACTTGCCTGGCAAGCATGAGGACCTGGGTTCAAACCCCAGCACCACGTACACAACTGAGTGTTGGAGCAACTAAGGCCATGTGAAAAACTAAATAAAGTTGTTTCTCTCTTTCTCTGTCTCTCTCACTGTCCCTCTCTCTTAAAAAAAAAAAAAAAAAAAAAAGCCAAGGGAAGGGGTAGGCATGGTGGGGCACACCTGGAATCCCAGGGACTCACAGGCCGAGGCAGTAGGATCTCAAGTTCCTAGCCACCCTAAGCAAGGGCCTCTGTTAAACATGATATCTGGAGTTAGAAAGACCTTGGTTCAGTCAGGTACAGTGGCACCCACCTGTGTTCTCATAAATTCAAAGCCAGCCTCAGCAATTTAGCAAGACCCTGTCTCAAAATGAAAAAATTTAAAAAGGGTTGGAGATGTAGCTCAGTGGTTAAGCACCTCCCTGGTACCCCTCCCCCACAAAAAAAAAAAACCAAAAAACAAAAAAACCTTGGTTCTAACCCTTCTTCTGCCACATAGGTATGTTCCCTGGTCTCAGGACAATGACTTCGCCATTCTGAGTCTTCATTTTTGCTTCTGACAAACAGGGATAAAATTAGTATTCATGTATGGTCTCTCTGCAATTAAATGAGTTAAAGGATCTAGAATACTTCATATAATTCTCAATCAATAGATCCCAAGAACTATTCTAAAAATGTTAAAGGTAGACTCTGTTCCTGGGAAATGAACCTAGGGCTTCATACCCGCTAGGTGAGTGCCATACTATTGAGCTACATCCCTGGACTCTTAAAGGTAGATTTTTTTTTTTTTTTTAAGAGAGAGAAAGGGACAATGAGAGAGAATCAATTTTATTTACTTTTTCATGTGGCTTTTATTGCTCCGACACTTGGTTGTGTACGTGCTGCTGGGGTTCGAACCTGTGTCCTCACATATGCCAGCAAACACCAAAATCACTGAGCAACTGCTCCAGTCCTAAAATTAGATTCTTTAAGATGGTTTCCAAAACCCTTCTTAATCTGGCTCGTACTCACCTCCTTATTTTTATCAAATAATTTTTATCAAATATTAGGTAGTTTCCTTTATACACAGTTATTGTCACAGAAGAGTGAGGAGATGAAGCTCCAAACCTTGGTTCTTCTCTTATGGGGCTGGAGTGGGATACGGGGGACTGAACCCAGGGTCTCACTAAATTGCTTAGGGCCTTGCTGAATTGCTGAGACTGGCCTAGAACTTGCAATCATCCTGCCTCAGTCTCCCAAACCACTGGGATTACAGGCATGTGCCACAATGCCCAGCTCAAAGCCACCACACTTGGCAAAGCTTGATTCTTGTTTCTAATTTAAAGTCAGGCACCAAAGCCATGCAGGAGAACTTTATTGTAAGTGACAGTAAAGTGAGGCTCAAGCAGAGAGCAATAAGAGAGAGAGAGAGAGAGAGAGAGAGATTTAGAGAGATCTCCCAGCAGAATGACAAAGGAAATAGTGATGCTTCCAAATTTATTATCCTTTGATGTTTGCCTTGAGAATTGGGGGCCAGCTTCTGTAGTCTTTATCAATCAGATATTTATCTCCTCCTTCCTATTGGGTGGTAGAGTTTTTGACATTTGTTGGTCCTCTCCAGAACCTTCATGGTAGCCATCCTATTTAGAGGGGCTTTGTCTGTAAGTTTATCCTATGTTAATGATTGACAATAGGATAGATAGTAAAATGAATGGGTACCTAGGACAATGGGCTCCATTCAACCAAACCTACAAGCTTAAAGGTAGCAAGAGATTAAGGGGCATTTGCGGGGCCTTCGAATGCAAAACACCAGGAGGCTCCATTGTGTGTCTGTTTGGGGGGTGGGGCTGATAGTGGGGGTGAACACAGATGGGAACTAGGAAAAGATTTGCTATCTGTTTTACATAGATTTTAACCAGTGATTTTGGTGCTTAGTTTCAATGCCTGTTTTACATAGTTTTTAACCAATGATGTTGGTGCTTTTCTCAATGCCTGTTTTACATAATTCTTTATCAGTGCTCAAACCCAAAATCAATATAAACGGAGGCCTAGCACATTAAGATGGTATCCTGCTTCCAGGTACATTGCAGAGATTCTACTCTTCTTAAATAAATCCTACTCCCCTTACTTTTTCCTTCCCTGTATTTTATTCTTCAAATTCATGGGACAAAACCCCAGAAAACTGGCACTGAATAACTGGGGCATATTTCCACATCAAGAGCTAAAATGCACCAACTTAACAGTAGCAGGAGGTGGGGTTGGGGTGGCCCAGCTCTTACCTGGGTAGCTGCTAATGAGACAGATTAGGAGAGACAGCAAAATGGCTAGGTAGTCAGGACACAGGGCCCCATCCAAGAGCTAGCCTGTAGAAGCAGAGAGTGATGGACAGGGCTTAAGACCGTGAGGCTCACAAGTGGGAGCAGTTCCTTTGTCCCAACTAAGAGATGGGGGTGGTCACAGGTGGAAACTAGGAAGTATTTGCCACCTTTTGTTTTACATAGATTTTAACCCAGGCTGTTGTTGACCAGTTTCAATGCCTCTTTTTAACCAATGGAGTTGGTGCATTTCTCAATACCTGCTTTGCATGAATGCTAATTATGGTCATATGTTGTGCCCAGTTTATGAATCCCCCCATAGACCAACAGGGAGCCGTCTCCAATGCAAAAGCAAGAGGGCCTTTATTACAATCTCGAGCTTGGGCTCACTGACGCAGCAGGTACTGGCTGAGAGCCCCGAGTATCTATTCAGCAGTATTTTTATGAGCCCCACAGTAGAGCGGGAAATTTGAACAAAGCAAAGTACACGATTGGCTGATCTTTCAACATACATGGTTTGGCATGTTTTCATTGGCTTAGGGTACCCAGGTCTTAATTTATTGACATAGATGGTTTGGAATGTTAGGCATTGGCTTGTGTCAGCTCCTGATCGGTTGTTTGCCAAAGGCCAGTCCTAATCTTGACTTGTGGTAAGTTCTTTGTTCTAGTGGCCTTCCTGGAATCAGCTATCTGAGCTCCAGGAAATAGAACCCTAGGTCTGAAATCTTTCTTGCCCTAAATGCAGCCTGTCATGGCCACAGTTCGGCTCCCTTTACATATACCCAAAATCAATATAACCCCCCACCCCTGCCTAACATACTGAGGTGGTGTCCTACTTCCAAGTGCCACTCTGCCTTGAGGAGTCTCTGCTCTTCTTCCTAAATAAATCCTACTCCTTTTACTCCCCCTTCCATGGTTGTCCATGAATTTTATTCTTCGCGAGACAAGGACCCAGAAGATTGGTGCCAAATTCCCAGGGTGTGTTTCCACACCAAGAGCTGCAACGTGTCACCCACAGGAAATCCCAGCTCTTAGCTGGGTAGCTGCTAACACTATTGGGCTGCAGAGACCTGAGGGACCTTCAAGAAGCCCAAATTCTCAGTTCTTACTGAGAAGAGCTGCAAACACTGAAAACGGGCTACTTTGGCTACACCCTTGGGATTCTGTAGCCAGGCCCTCTTCATTCACCAGCAGGAGCAGAGAATCTGGCCTCATCTCAAAAACCCCTCATCACTAATGTGAGGCCTGCTGGGGGTGTGGCTTCAGTTAATCCACACTTCACAGCATCATGGCCCCTGGCTGGGGGCGTACCTTCAGCCAAGACACTGAGGCCATGCCTGCTGGCTAAGGGGCAGGGCAAAGGGCATCTTGCCCTCGAAAAGAACAGCCAATTGGGATGCTGGCAGACAAGCTCCAAAGGATTGATGGGCCCACCAGCCAGTCTCTGAAGGACCAACCCCATCATGAACTTCCAGTTAGCCGGCAAAACCAGCTGCCTGGAAAAGGTCCAATGCCATTTTCCCTGCCTGCCATTCTGGCCGGTCGCCACTTCCCATGCCCGCCCTCATCATGGCGGCACAGGTGAAACTGGCCGGAGAGCAACAAGCCCAATAAACATCTCCGCCTGAATTTACACCAGTATCATTATCCTTTTTTCTGATTTTACAACTAACACTATTTTAGCCACTGAGATTTGCAGCCAACCCAAATTCTCAGTTTTAACTGGGGATAATTGCAAACACTAAGTATGGGCTACTTTGGACACAGATCTGCAGTTGGCCCAAATTCCATTCACCAATGGAAGAAGAGAATCTGGCCTCATCCCAAAACCCCTGCGTCATTAATATGGGCATTGTGATTACAGGCCTATCAGAATTTACCTTAGTGTGCCTGTGCTACTAAACAAATCTCTCTTCTAGGGCTGGAGTGGTAGCTTAGCAGTTACAGCACTTGCCTGGCATGTGCAAGGATGCAAGTTTGAACCCCAGCACCACATACACAATGAAGTGTCAGCAACAAAAGCCACATGAAAAACTAAATAAAGTTGATTCTTTCCCACACTCTTTTTTTTTTTTTTTTTTTTTAAAGAAAGAGGGACAGTGAGGGAGAGAGAGAGAAAAAGAGAAACACTTGGTCAAAACAACTTTTAGGGGTTCCACACCACACTTGATCAAAACACTCAGGGTGCCACACCACACTTGGTCAAAACAACTTCTTATCACTAAGCAACATATGGCGGGCAGCTCTGCTCCTTTAGTTTAAAACAAGTCACACGTCATTCATAGGCTTAGGCCTTGTTGGGCATGCTCGGTATCCTGCTTGCTCTGTGCACTGGGCTTTGCTCACTGCCCCTCTGGACAAGCCTCCACTGAGCCTCCCCTCCACAGGTTTCTCCCGAATAAACCTGTGTTACTGTTGACCCTCCACTCTCCTGTTTATATCCTTCATTTTTTCATCTCTTTTCTTACATAAATGGTGCCAAAATCCAGGATAGGTAGACAGAGCTCTTATGCTCCCTCTCATTCTCTTCCTTTCAATTCTGCCTTACTCTTTACTTCCCCTTCATTCAAGATGTGAGATTCAGAGCACCCTACAGCAAAACAGCAGCCAGAGCATGACCTGAAATCAACCCCCTCCCAGGGTGAGATTTTTGCAGCCTCATTGCTACCCAAATGGAGCAAGGGTTTTCTGAGCTGTTTATTGGTGTCCTCTGGAAACCTCATTCTCCTCTTTACTTTTGCTGCTCTCCCAGACCTCCAGATCACAGATCCATTCTTCATCTGGTTTCTGCATGCAACACCGGTCAGGTCAATCAACTTCTAGGAGAGGTAAGACTCCAAGTTCCTGCTAGAAACTGCCAACGGATCCTGGGAATCCTTACCTTGGGATTGGAGTTGGGACACCGCTCCTTCCAGGCCCACTGCTTCTGGCACTTGGGATGGCAAGGAGCAAACAGAGGATGCTTTGTTTTCTCCTGTCACCTCCATCACACCTCTCCATTACTCAATGGCCTAAATTTGGAATTCAGGATCTTTGATCCAAAAAAACAGATCTTAATAACTTCCTACAACAAAACGGCAAATGGTCTGAACAAGGATGGTATTTCAAGGTTCCCACCATTGGTGGCTCCTCTGGGCCTTCCCTTGACCTCAACCAGTATACACACACTCACTCACACACACTCTCTCTCTCTACCACCTCTCTCTCTGGTGGCTCCAGTAAGGACCATTCACATTGCTGGACATCACCTCCACCACCTGCCATAAACTACTGGGTGAGTGACTCCCTCTGACTCTTCTGGATTCCTGACTTTCTCCACCAGAGTCCTTGGAGGCCCTCCTCAATCCATCTTATATAGCACGGGCCAGATCCCACCAAAGCTTCCATGAGACACCCCCTTAGGATGCCTTCCCAAACATATCCAGACCCTTGGTCTCCAAGACACAAACCTGAAAGATTGGTGTTCTGTAATATTGCTTAGCCCCAATATAAGCTGGACAATAACAGTGACTGCCCTAAAAATGGCACATTCAACTCCCAAATTCTCAGAGATCTTAAAAGCTCTCCACCACAATGGCAAATGGTCCGAGGTTCCCTACGCCCAGGCCTTCACTCCAGGCCAGATACCTCTACTTCAAATCTTCTCTCTGTCCAAATTGCTCAACTTTTCACATTCTTCTCTTCAAAGAAAAATCCTTCAAGTGATCCCTCTATTGGGACCCCTCCCTCTTTGGGATTCTGCTTCCTTTCTATTGATCTAAATACTGTTATTTTGCTCTGTCTGACCCTGAGTCCGTGGATTTCATTCCTGCAATTTACAAAACAGAACCTGTCTAGCCACCCTGTTACATTTACGGGGATTTAACAGAGATTTTCAGAAGTGTGAATAAAATGAACAATTGCTATACCACTTTTCTTACAGGAGTTCTCTACTCCATTTTATGAACTCTTGAGTCTGGCTGCCAGACTCAAGACTCAGGGGAAAGACTATTGGGAATAAGATTTATCTGTTGCTCTCTGCCTTAGCTAAAGAATGTTAATCTGATCTTCAGTTTCCATTCAATCCATTCAATCAAGAAACAGAGGTTTCTCTTAGTAGCTCCCCAATTCTCTGGTCAGGGCTACTCCTTGCTGTAAATGCAGGGTCTCTAGAAATGGCTGAAAGCCAATGGATCACACATGAAAGCTCCATCTCCACTTTCATCTCCTGTCGTGCCTTCTCACCCAATGGTAGAGGGAGGGCCTCACTCAGCAGCTCCTCAGAGAACAGACTAAAATAACTTCTTAGCAAGATCTAAGGACTCCTAACTCAGAGTCCTACTCATCAATCTACCCGTGAGTCAGTTGCCCCTTTCTCTTCCTGACTCTGTCTTGTGGCAACCTCCCTCAAAGTTAGGGGACAGACAGGTAAATGTTGGGAACATTAGGATAAGAAAATAATTCTATCAAATGGGCCCACTCCTTTACCCCACATGCTTTCTTTTCCAGAAAGCAATCTACCTGCAGAGGTGCCTGCCTGATCTTAGTGAACAGACCATGTTACATTCCTCAGCAAAGTACCTGCTATCTGCAGAGGAAATGCAGGCCCATTAGGAGGGACCCAAGTTACCCTGAAGGAGAAGACTTTTGAGACCAGATCCTGAAACTCAGGGAGAAATTCCTAACCTGAATACAATTAGAACTGGTCAGCTTAGACTACAGTGACTTAGAGTTGCCAATGGCAGTAAGGACTTGAAAGTCTGATGTCATCTTGCCGTCAGTCAAAAATCAAGGTAAGGGGCTGGAGTGGTGGCTCAGCGGTTATGACGCTTACCTGGCGAGTTCAAATCCCAGCACCACAAACACAACTAAGTGACAGAGCAACGAAAGCCACTTGAAAAACTAACTAAAATTCTCTCTCTCTCTCTCTCACTGTCCCTTTCTCTCAAAAAAAAAAAAAAAAAAAAAAAAAAATCAAGGTGAACCTAGGCAGGACTCTCTGTGAACTTCTCTGGGATTGTCAGCAATGTTGGAAGTGCAGGAGAGACGGTATCTAAATATCTGTTGCTTACTTCAAGAAACACTATTTGAGTCTTTAAATTGTGTTTTTATATAAATTGTTGGTAAATGATAAAAGGAGTATAAGATGGCTTTGTTTCTAGAAAGTCTGTGTGTGAGTAAGTTGAATATAATTGGCACAATAAATTAAAACTAAGATTTCTCTAAAGGTCCAATAAGTGTTCAAGCTTTGTCTAATTTTTTTTTTTTTTCACGGCTGAGGACCGAACTCGGGGCCTTGAGCATGCTAGGCAAGCACACTGCCACTGAGCTAAACCCCCAACCCCGCTTTGTCTAAATTTTATGTAAAAGTTTGTAAAATGAAAGTTTGTGTAGGTTTACAGGCAAGGTAACCAATAAGTACTCTCTTTTATATATTATATATATAATATAGCATAGAAGGGCCACACTGCCATTTAAAAGCCTGACTTATGGGGCTAGAGCGGTGGCTCAGCAGTTTTGGCGCTTGCCTGGCAAGCGAGAGGACCCAGGCACCACATGCACAACTAAGTGTTGGAGCAACAAAGCCCATGGGAAAAACTAAATAAAGTTATTTCTCTCTGTCTCTCTCACTGTCCTCTCTAAAAAAACAAAAAAAGCCTGTCTTATATCTCTTTGCTTTCACATGCACAACTAAGTGTTGGAGCAACAAAGCCCATGGGAAAAACTAAATAAAGTTATTTCTCTCTGTCTCTCTCACTGTCCTCTCTAAAAAAACAAAAAAAGCCTGTCTTATATCTCTTTGCTTTGACTAAGTCTTTTATAATTATTAACGTGTTTTCTAAATGTATATTCAGATAGACTCCAGAAATAATACATGAGAACTCTGTAGAATGATACTTTTAAGAGGCAAAAATTAGTTCAGGAAGAAAACATTTAATATTTAAAAGCTCTACTTCGCCTAAGCTAAGACTCAAACTTCTCACCTTATGGTTCCAAAGTAGAATTAAGCTTATTTACTCTTACTATTTTCTTGTTGTATTTTCCTTATAAAACTTTTAAACTGTTGCCTATTAGTGTTTTGCAGAAGTACTATTTTTTTTTTAAAGAGAGAAATAATTTAGTTTTTCACATGGCCTTAATTGTTCCAACACTTAGTTGTGTACGTGGTGCTGGGGTTTGAACCCAGGTCCTCATCTTGCCAGGCAAGTGCCGAAACCGCTGAGCCACCGCTCCAGCCCCAGAAGTACTACTTCTAACAGAAAACCTGAATTACCTACAGGGCAAATAAGATATAATACTTTTTTTCTTTTTTTTAAGAGAGAAGGATAGTAAGAAAGAGACACACAGAGAGAATCAATTTTTTTTTTTCAAGCTGAGGACCGTACTTAAGGTCTTGTGCATGCTAGGCAAGCGCTCTGCCACTGAGCTAAATCCCCAACCCTGAGAATCAATTTTTATTGAGTTTTTCACATGGCTTTCGTGCTCTGACACTTAATTGTGTACCCACTAGCTGGATAAAAATTTGATATCATCAACCCAACTCATTATATCCCGTTAGAGTCTGGAATGATGGATATGGAAAATTACCAGAAGCCTCTCAACCAGGCAGCACACCCCTACTCACCATTGCAAAATCTACAGGCCCTCATAGGAATCTATTGTAATCTATTGAATGGGGCCCTTATCACAGGATCCCCACCCTACTGAAAAACTCAGTCTAATAGCTACCCTACTGAAAAACCCAGTCTCACCAGAAAACTTGCACCTTGGCCCTCTCCCCCCTCGTTCCCTCTATGTCTACCCCAGTCTGTAAGCACCAGAGCAGGCCCAGCCTCTACTGGGCCTCCCCTCTGCAGGTTTCTTTCGAATAAACTGTGTTTCTGCTGAGCTGCCACTCTTTATTTCCTACATTCATTTTGCCTCTCTTCTTACATACACTAAGCACCAAAATCACTGGTTAATATCTATGTAAAACAGGTAGTAAATCTTTAAAAGTTGCCACCTGTGTCCACCCCCACTTATTAGTTTTTCCTCCTCTGGGACAAAGTAGTTGCTCCCACAGGTGAACCTCATGGTCTTTTGCATTTGAAGGCCTTGAGCATGCCTGTTAACCTCTCTACTGGCCAGCTTCTAGGTGTGGTTGAATGGGGTCCACTGTCCTGACTACCTGGCCATTTTACTATCTCTCCTAATCTATCTCACTGTCAAGAGTTAGTCCCATTAATCCTTCTTTCTGTATGTATTTCTTTAATTGCCTCCCTTTGTTTCTGTCTGTTCCTTTGCAAGATTTGTGCACTTGGTGTTTTTCTACAAGACAACTGATTATCCATTTGCCTTAAACGTAACTTAAAGCCGGTGACCTTGCCAGGCATTTCACAAATCATTCCTCACTACGACCTAATACTGTTCCTTAGGTCTCTGCCTAGTTCACATGCCTTCACTTCCTCTATTCCCATGGATCTTCTCTGATTCTGTCCATTTCTTTCTTTCTTTTCTTTTTTTTTTTTTTTTAAGAGAGAGAGAAGGACAGTGAGAGAGACAGAAAGACAGAAAGAATCAAATTTTATTGAGTTTTTCACATGGCTTTCATTGCTCTGACACTTAGTTGTGTACGTGGGTTGCTGGGGTTTGAACCTGTGTACTCGCGTATGCCAGGCAAGCGCCGTAACCCCCGAGCCACTGCTGCAGCCCTCTGTCCATTTCTTAAGCCTCTGCCACCAAATCTCCATTGATTGAACTGCACCTTCTCTGTGCTAGTGGTAGCTTAGGCTCATACCCTTCCTTATCTTTGTATTCATGACTTGTTTTATGTGAATACTGTGAATTCCTTGAGAGCAAAAATCATCTATTAATATATTTTTAAAAAATTTGCTCTTTTTTTTTAATTTTTAAAGGAAGAGGGGACAGTGAGAGAGAGACACACAGAATCAATTTTTATTTAGTTTTTCACATGGCTTTCACTGCTCTGAGACTTCATTGTGTACGTGGTGCTGGGGTTTGAACTCATGTACTTGCACATGCCAGGCAAGTGCCATAACCACCGGGCCATCACTCCAGCCCCTATCTATTAATATTCCAAACCTTCAAAGCTACTGCAGTGATTTGTACTTGGTAGATGTTCAGTGAGCATTTCATAAATAATAAATGAATAAATAATGCTCAAATTACTTCCAGATTCTGATCCTTTGTTTTGCAGGATCTAGGACCTCAATTTATTTGAATCTTTAGGAGCAAACAAACTCACAGGAACTGGATCACACTAAATGGATTCTGAATGTAGGGTATAGACTAGAATATGGTAGATTGAAGAAGAGTACCTTCTATCCATTTATTCTCCCCCTTAGATCAATCTTCAGCCATAATCAATATAATTAATGAAGCCCCTGGTATAGGCTGTGTTGGACATGCTCAGGAAACAAAGAGTCCCCTCGTAGCTGAGACAAGAGATTTTATTGGGGGGGGGGGTGACAAGATGCCTGCTTCCAGGACCAGAGAGAACAGCAACATGTGGCCAGGAGTGTGTGAATTTTTTAGCTCTTGCGACTTTCTTGCGAGAACAGGGCTTGGGTGGGTAATTTGAAACTGGCTATGTGCTGCCCCAGGAGTGGTGAGGTGGGGCGTGCCTTTAAAAGGTTGTGCTTTCAGCTAAGGATCTAGTCAAGAGTCTCAAGAGAGAACCTACAGAATGGGAGAAAATCTTTGCCCTCAGACAGAGGGCTAATATCCAGAATATACAAAGAACTCAAAAAATTAAATAACAAAACCACTAATAACCTAATTAATAAACGGACTACGGAACTAAAAAGAAGCTTCTCAACGGAGGAAGTCCAAAAAGCCCATAAACATATGAGAAAATGCTCTACATCACTAGCAATAAGAGAAATGCAAATCAAAACTTCACTGAGATTTCACCTCACTCCGGTCAGAGTGGCAAAAATGAAGAATACAAACAATGAGAGGTGCTGGAGGGGCTATGGGAAAAGAGGAACACTGTCACATTGCTGGTGGGACTGCAAACTGGTACAGTCACTCTGGAAAGCAGCGTGGAAACTCTTCAAAAAATTAGGGCTAGAACCGCCTTTTGACCCAGCTATCCCACTCCTGGGTATCTTCCCAAAAGAGCTAGAATTGGCTTACTATAGAGATGCAGCTTCATCAATGTTTATAGCAGCTCAGTTTACTATAGCTAAATTATGGAACCAACCCAGATGCCCTCACTTGATGAATGGATCCAGAAACTGGTACATATATACAATGGAGTACTACTCGGCTATTAGAGAAAATGACATTATGGCATTTGCAGCCAAGTGGATGCAGATGGAAAAAATTTTGCTAAGTGAAGTATTCCAAATTCAGAGACTTAAGGGCTGAATGTTTTCTCTCATTTGTGGATGTTAGAATATAAGCAGAATTAATACATTAAATGGCTAACCTAACAATTACCTCAGCATGTATGGATTCTTACATGATCGAGGGGAACTGGGCTTAGGTTCCTGGGGGACGTAGGGAGGGAGTTAGGAAGCGGGGAAGGGAATAGGAAGGACATCAAGGTAACCAGAGGGAGGTAGTATGGGGGAATTTAACCTGAGGGGAACCTCTGACTTCCACAAGAAGTCCAATTAACTTGGGTCTTAAGTAAAGTGAAGCATGGAACCATGGGGAACCTAAAAGGGGAAACCATGGTCTGACACCAATATTGGCTTGTTCTGTAATTACACTTTTGTTCTTGACTGTATGATGATGAACCCCTCCTGTTGTAAGACCATGTTTATTGACTAAATAAAAGTAAAAATAAAAAAATAAAAACGGTTGTGCTTTGTGAAAGAGGAATTTGTATCTAAATGTGGCCAACATTACTGACAGTTATCTAACAGACTGACTATGTCCCTGAAGTCACGAAGAGCAAATACATGTTTTTTGCTTATTTTTTTGGTGGGGGGGGTTTACTGGGAATTGAACCCAGGGGTGCTCTACCACCTACCACTATTCAACATCCCCAGTCCTTTTTACTTTCTATTTTGACTCTGTTCTATCAGTGGTCCACTTCAGGCTTTGAATATAGGCCTTGTTGCTCTGACACAGCAAGCTTTTTTTGTTTTTGTTTTTGGTACTAGGGATTGAACCCAGGAACACCTGGCTCTTTTTATATTTTTTAGATTTTATTTTGAGCCAGGGTCTCACTAAGTTGCTCAGGATCTCACTAAATGGCTGAGGCTGGCTTTGAACTTGGATTTTGTCCTGTCTCAGCCCCCTGAGTTGCTGGGATTACAGGCGTGCATCACCATGCCTGGCTATACAGCTTTTTTTTTTTTTTTTTTTTTTTAAGAGAGAGGGAGAGTGAGAGAAAGAGAAAATCAATTTTATTTAGATTTTCATTTCGTTTTTGTTCCTCCAACACATAGTTGTGTATGTGATGCTGGTGTTCAATCTTACCAAGATCAAGTGCTCTACCACGAAACCACTCCAGACCCCACCACAACATTTCTTTCTCTTCTTCTGCTCCTCCCCTTCCCTAATCTCCCCTTCCCTATCTTCTCCTTCCTAATCTCAGGGCAAACAGGATTACCTTTCTTCCTCCATTCCTTTCTGTCTTTGAGCAAACACCCTTCATAGAATAAAGTAATTCGGCCTTGCAGGGATTGCTCCTGCAAAGCTAAGAACTGTCCCAAATTAACAAGTGAATTAGACTCCCACCACCCCTGCTGGAGCACACCTGCAATGTAGTCTTTGAATCACCTCTAAAAGCCCCCAGATGGCAGAATCACAGCCTCTGGGACAGGAGTACACTGTGTCTCTCCTTTGCTAGCAAAACAATAAAATTTTTTTCCTTTTTCTGGAAGCCATGCCCTCATTATTGGAATGGCATTGGGAACAAGCACAGAGTTTTTGGTAACAGTCTTGCGATCCTTGTTTTGGGGTCTGAATTTGTAATTTTCCTGCCTCAGCCTCATTAAATTGCTGGGATTGTAGGTACACGCCAATTTCTTGAGAACAGTTTAAGTGTTAGCCATGAACAGGTGGGTAGAGGGAAATGATATTAAAGGACAGACATCAGGCCTATGCACCAAGAAAAATCCAGGAGTAATAAAACTGAAACAGCAGGGAATTTTATCTAAACAGGCAAGCATTTGGGAATGAGATCAGAATGCCTAACCTTCCTCAAGCTGAGGAGAACTGTAATTCCTTGAGGGAATTACTACTTAAAAGCCTGGGTACCCTAACTAACGCAGATAATCATCTGAGAAGTGGGGTCTTGTCCGGTCCCAGCTGGCAGGGACGGGGGAGCTCTCAATCAGCGGTTGACTGGGAATGAAGTAGACCCACTGGTCCCGAGTTCTCCAACACTTTATTTCCTCAGTCTCTCTGGAGGCCAAGCGCTTTATTCTTCCCTCTCACTAGAGGCTTTTTACAGCTTCTCTCACTAGAGTCCCTGTTTCTACTGCCAATGCTTTCCTTCTTCTTTAGAGTCCCTGTTTCTACTCCGGAGGCTTTTCTTCTTCTCCCCTTACTAGTTTCCCTGTTTCTGCCGCCTGCATGGGAGGATCTCCTCTCACTAAAGTCATCTTCATCTCTGTCGCTGTATGCCCAGTATTTATTTGTTACAACAACCAATAGGGACACAGTGCAAACATATTCAGCCAATTGTAACAAATAAGGGGCCAAATAGCTTAGTCATGGGGCCAGGCAGTCTGCTAATTACTAGGGAAGATACAAGCCAGCTGAGCCTCTTACAGAGTTGTTTACCACCAATTTTTTCTCTGGCATCTGGCCAGGTGTCATGTTTGCCTCAGTCTCCAACAGGGTCTGGTATATCAAGACCCTCACCACCACCAGGTACAAATAATTATAACCCCTCAAGGGGCACGGTAGTTTCTGGGGAAATGTCATCCTTATCTCTTGCAACCAAGTTACTGGAACCCTC
>PVKS010033685.1:0-21506 GCA_004027875.1 Aplodontia rufa | reverse complement strand
CTCCAGAATCTCAAGGCCTGAAAGTAACAAAGGCTTATTTTTTTTACAATTGTGTATCTGATTGCAGATTTCTTGTTAAAAAGGGTTTGCTTAAAATTCCCATTGATAAGCAAGAACTTCTGTGGATATTTGTTAAGCTCAGAGTTTCAGGTAGCACAGGAAGTATGGTAGTTAATTTCACCCTCTCCGTCTGAGGAATCCAAATAGACTCACCTTGATGGGCAGATTCCACTTTGGTTTTTGGTTATTTACTTTGTTTTACATATTTTATAGTATTTCTTACTTATGATATTTTCTTATTTTTAGTTTTTACTTCTCATTACATCATCCTAATTTAGTTTTAATTAACACAGAATAGAATGTATGAGATGAACACACACACACACACACACACACTACATATACATATATATATAACTATATACATATATATATATATATATATGAAATATAAAGGTTTTTAAACACTGCATAGATTCTTCCCTATGAAGTAAATGGGTGTCATACAAGAAAGCTAGTTGGCTGATTTACTTTAATGGATAGTTTTCATTTTAAACAATTAGATTACCAAGTAATGAGGATGTGGATATCATTAGTGATGAGGAGGGAATGATATAAATATATTCAATATAATACAAGAAGAATAATGACACATTTTTTTGCCAAAACAATTTATCACAAATTTAGGAATTTAAAACAACACCTATTTATTGGTTCATGGTTGTGTAGGTCAGAAGTTCAACATGATGAGACTGATGAGACTGTGTTTTCTATTTGTGGTATCACTAAGGTAAAATGAAACTGTCAGTGAGTCTGAGTTCTTCTTGAAGATTCAGGGAAAACTACAAATACAAATTCATTCTTGTAAGTGGAATTGAGTTTCCTGAATATGGAAAACTGTGTGTTCTTTATTTCCTTTCTGAGTGTCCACCAGGAGTAACTCATCTGATAGAGGTGGCCCACATGTGTCTAGGGAAACATTTAATCTTCAAGATAGCAATGGTATTTCAAACTATTCTTGTGTTTTGATTATCTAATTTCCTTCATTTTATATTAATCTCTCTTTTTCCCTGCTTCTCCCACCAGCACATATTTATGGTTCCCCTAGATTATGTGTTGCTACACCTTTTCTGGGTCTAATATATTAATTTAACAACATTTCACCCAAGCCTGAGTTGTGCTCCAGCCTCCTAAAATGAGGGAAAACCTTCAAGCCTTGAATCTCTGATTTTGGGTAATTTCACTCAGCATGATTTCTTCCATTGTCACCCATTTACTTTCAAAGGCCACAATTTTATTGTTTCTACATTCTGAGTAAAATTCCATTGTGTATATATATATTCCATTCATCCAGTGAGGGGCATCTGGGTACATTTCATAATTTAGTTATTTTGAAGTGAGCTGCTATGAACATAGATTTTGCTGTATTTTTGTACTGTTTTGAATTTAATTCCTCTGGGAAAATACACAGAAAAGGAATAGCTGAGTTTTACAGTGGATCCATCCCTAATTTTTTAAGGAGTCTCCAGACTGGTTTCGATAAATGCTGTACCACTCTACATTTCCACCAACAGTGTGCTAGTTTTCCTATCTACCCACAACTCTCCAGTATCTGTTATTGCTTATATTCTTCATCTTTGCAAATATGACTGGAGTAAGGTGAAATCTTAATATAGCTTGATTTCTATTTCTCTGATTACTAGTGATTTAGATACTTTTTCATGTATTCATTGGCTTGCTTGAATTCCTCTGATGAGAAATTTATGTTTAGCTCTCTGGCCCCAATTATTTATTGGATTACTTGTGTTTGGGATATTAAGTTTTTTGAGTTCTTTGTAAATTTTACTGATTAGTCCCCTTTGGAGGAATCCCGTTCTGTTGGTTCTCACTTGACAATTTTGTCCAATTCCTTGACTGAGTAAAAGCTTTTTAGAGTAATGAAATCCCGTTTACTAAATTTTACTTAAATTCTTTCACTTTGGGAGTCTTCTTGAGAAAGACTTTGCCTACTCCCACATGCTTGAGGGTTGGTCCTAATTTTTCTTCAAGCAGTTGTATGATAACTAGTTTAATTCCCAGTACCTTGATCTACTTTGATTTAACTTTAGTGCAAGGTAAGACATAAGAATCTAATTTCAACTTCCTGCAAATGCTTCCCAGTTTGTTCAGCACTGTTTTTTAAATAGACTATTATTCTTCCATGCTATATTTTTACCACTGTTGTAAAAGATCAGTTGTTTAAAGATTTGTTGGTTTGTCTCAGAGTCATCTATCCCATTGGTCTTCATTTCAACTTTGATATGAATAGTATGCTGTTTTTGTTACTACAGCTCTATAGCATAGTTTTAAATCTCATATTGCAAAACTGCCTGTTTCATCTTTCCTTTCTAGTAATCTTTTGGCTATTTTGTGTTTCTTGTTTCAAATAATTTTGAGAATTACTTTTTCTGTATCTGTAAAGAATAACATTGGTACCTTGATTGGGATTGAATTGAATCTGTACAGCACTTGTGGCAGAATGTTCATTTTAATTATATTAATTCTGCCTAATCACGAACATGGAACATCTTTACATTTTCTCAGTTCTTTCTCAATTTCTTTCTTCAATGTTCAATAATTTTCATTGTAGAGGCTTTTACTTCCCTTGATAGATTAATTCCCAAATATTTTATTCTTTTTGAGGATACTGTGAATGGGACCAATTTCCTCATTTCTTATTCTGCCCTATTACTGTTAGTGTAGAGGAAAGCTTTTGATTTATGAGTGTTTATTTTGTAGCCTGACACTTTCTAAATCTGTTTTAGGCTCACGCAGTTTACAAGTGGAATGTTTTGATCTTCCAGGTATAGGATATTGTCATCCTATTCTTACCCTTTTGATTCTCTTGCCTGATTTCTTCTGTTAAGACTCTTGAGTATATTGAATAAAAGTGGTGAGAGTGGACAGGCCCTACTTGTTCCTGAGTTTAGTGGAAATTTTTTCAGTTTTTCTCCATTTAGTATTATATTAGCTGAGTTTTTGGCTTATATGGCCTTTACATAGTTAAGATATGTTCCTTTCATCCCTATCTTCTCTAGAGTTTGAGCATAAATGGGTGCTGGGTTTTATCAAACGCCTTTTCTCCATCAATTGAGATTATTGTAGGCTTTTGTCCTTAATTCTGTTTAATTGTTGAATCAATTTTATTGATTTGTATATATTGAAACAACCTTCCATAGCTGGAATGAAGTCCACTTGATTGTGATGAATTATCTTCTTCATGTGTTTTTGAATGCCTTTTCTGGAACCTTATTTAGGATTTTTGCATTGATGTTCATCAGGGATATTGGACTCTAGTTTTCTTTCCTTTTCTTTCTTTTTTTTATGTGTCATTTTTTGGGTTTTGTTATCAGAGTTGTGGGTGCCTCATAAAAAGCATTTGGGAGAGTACACTCTTTTTCAATTTCTTGGAATAGCTTAATTAGGAGAAGTGTTAGCTCCTATATGTGGTAAAACTCAGTGGAGAATCCATTAGGTCCTGGGCTTTCCTTCTTTGAAAGGCTTTTAATTGCTATATGGATTTCAGTGCCTGTTATTGGGCTGCTTAGGAATTTGATGCTGTCTTGCATTAATTTGGTACAGTTGCATCTCTAGAAATTTATCTATATCATTCAGATTATCTAATACAGAGGAGTATAGATTTCAAAATATGTTCTTATATTCCATTGGATTTCTGTGGGATCAGAAATAGCTGTTTCATTGTTTTTTTTTTTTGTTTGTTTGTTTGTTTCTGTTGTTGTTGTTCTGAATTTCATTGATTTCAGCTATGATGTTGATTATTACCTGTCCTCCTGGCTTTGGTATTAGATTGTTCTTCCTTCTGTAAGGATTTGAGGTGGAACATAAGCTTGTTTATTCAAGATCTCTCCTGATATTTTTTTATGTAGGCACTCAGCACTATTAATTTTCCCGTTTAGAATGCTTTAATGCTGTGCCAGAGGTTCAACATATTATATATTCATTATCATTCACTTCCAAGAATTTCTTGATTTTTGTTCTCATATCTTCTTGGATCCATTTTTCACTTAATACGGTATTATTCAATCGCCATTTTTATGTGTGTTTTCTGTTATGATTTTTGATATTACTTGGTAGGATCCTGGCATCGTGCTCTGATAGGATAATATCTACTTTTTATATTGGCTGAGATTTCCTTTGTGAATTAGAATATGATATATTTTGGAGAAGGATCTATGTACTGCTGAGAATGTATATTCAGCCAATTTGGGGTGGAATAGTCTATAGATGTCTGTTAAGTTCATTTGATTTATGAAGTTGTTGAGACTGGAAATCTCTCTCTCTCTCTCTCTCTCTCTCTGATAGACAATGTGTCTATCAGTTATAGAGGAGTGTTACAGTCTCATAATATTATTTTGTTGAGGCCCACATGTGGTTTGATATCATGGAGTAATTTATCAACATATTTGGGAGTGTTGGTGTTTGGAAAGTATATATTTACTATGGTTAGATCTCTGTCTCATTCTTCCCTTTACTAGGCTGTAGTGGCCTTTATATCTTCTAATTAGTTTACATTTGAAATCTATTTTGTTGAATATAAGCAGTACAACCCCAGCTTGTTTTCTTGAACCGTATTCTGGGTAGATTTTTTTCCATCCTTTCAGCCTCAATCTGTCGAAAACACTGGCTATAAGGTGGGTCTCCTATAAGCATCCTATTGTTGAATTTTATTTTTTTTTTCTTCCAATGTTCTTATCTGTGTCTTTTGATTGGTGCATTGAAACCATTGACATTCAATCTTAGAATACTTATGTGGTTTTGATTCATAGTCATTGTGTTTTATTGGTAAGTTCTGTTCTGTATTGGTTGTCTATTGATGCTGTGTACCTTTATTGAATTTTGGAGGAGTGTTTGTTCTTCTAACAGGAATTCATCTTTGAAGATTTTTTGTAATGCTTGTTTTCTGTTCATGAATGCTCTAAGTTTGATCGTATCATAAAAAAGTTCTTATTTCCCCATTGAAGCTGAGTTTTGTTGGCTATAGTATTCTTGGCTGCAAGTTGTGATCATTCATATATTGAAAGATCTCATTCCAGGATCTTCTTGCTTCTCGAGTATGAACTGAAAATTCAGAGGTGAATCTGAATTTGATTTGATGTTTCTCTCTTGCAGCTTCTAATAGTCTTTCCTTGATTTCCTGTTGTACATTTTGAAGACGATGCATCTCAGTGAGCTTCTCATTTGATTATACCTATTGGGTATAAGCTTCCTGGATGAGCATATCTGGCTTTGTTTTTATATGGGAATTTTTTTCTTTAACAATTTCATTGAGAATGTTCCTTATAGCATTTGCTTGTGTTTTGATTTCTTCTTGTATCCCAATTACTCTTAGATTGTTTGTTCTCATTTCAACCCAGACATTTTGAATATGCAGCTTATGTTCTGTGAGTTTTTTTTCTTTTTAGTCATCATTGCGCTCAAGCTCACTCATTCTATTCTCATTATTGTAAGTTCTTTCTTCAAGAACTGAGTTCTGTTTTCTATAAAATTTAGTCTATTATTAAATTATTTCATCATTCCTCTGATGTGACTGACTAAAGATTTTAGCTGTTACTTCCTCTTTCATAATGTCTATTTCTTGATAACAGTTTTTTTGTCTATTGAGTTTTCTCATGTACTACCTTCATTAAATCTTTTTTTGTTCATTGTTCATTTTAATAGTAAAATTATTGATGATTAACTCTAGATTTTCATCCCACTCCATGCCCATGAACTCCTTGGTAGGGTAGTATGGGTTTGAGGAGAAACTTTTCTAGTTTGATCTTTCATCTTTGAATACTTTCTTCTGGATCTTTGATTTGGGGTTTCCTATGTGGAAGCAAGTTAATTCTTCCTCTGGCTCATCAAAGGGCCAAGACAGACACCATATCTTTGATGACCAGCTTCTTCCAGTAAGCTGTTTCTGCCTGGGGCCTCATTCATTGCACCATTTGGAGGTAGGTTCCAGGACTCATATCTGGAATCTGTTGGGGTTGCTTGGCAGCCCACTGTGCTGTTGAAGCTAAATTGTAGGTGTGTGTCAGTGGGACCTATGGTCTCAGAGATAAGGGATGAGCGAACAGACTAGGCTATGCACTGCACTGGTACCTGTGATCCTTGGTGGTTAGGATAGGCCCGTTATATCTGGAATTGGCAGATGTGCATGGCAGCTGCACAGTATCTGGGTGCAGTGTCCTTGGAGGAGTCAGGTGCTCCTACCAGGGTGGGACTATACCTTGTCCATGCACCGAGACAGGGAAGGGTTTGGGCATGGGCTTCTTGCTCCTTAAAGTGAAGTGGATTCTTCATCTGAGATCTTTCTGGTTGTTCTTCTTTGGTTCCTTGCTGCTTGATTGGGGGTTTTGTCCCAACCCTTACTTGAGTTGGGGTATTGTCAGGAAAACTGCATTCAGAAGCCAAATCCCTAACCTGTGAACTGTTAGTGTCTCTTAAGTTTTCTAGCTCCTTATGAGCTAATGGGAGACCATCAACATGAACAACCAATTCTTACAATAAATGGTATTAAATTGCTTATTTAGTACTGACTATATCTATTACAATGTTAAATTCCACCTATGGAACAAATAATAGCGTTAGTTTGTTGACAATAGTATTCAACCATCAACTAACACTTCAAAGCATACAATAGTTATTTAGTTTGGTATTCACAGCAGTAATGATTACACAGCATTAATGATGGGGAGTCAAATTGTACAAACTAATTTGAACTAAGTGGTGAAAAGCTTACAGACACCTGAGAGAGAATAGAATGTAAGAGGACGTTAGAGCAGTGGTTGTAATATCCAAGCTTTAATAGAGAGAAATTAGAGTAGGTGAAGGATTTGTTGGGGGAAAAAAATAAAACTAGAGGGAGAAGAGACAGAGGTACCAAAATAGAGGAAGGGTGAAAGAGATATTAAAAAAGTTTGAGTAATACCATAAGAAAGAGTAGAATCAAGTAGAGGAAAACTTTGCAAATGGGATACAATACAATTGAAATACTAAATGTACTGATCAAAATCCCAACCCTTCGCAGGCAGTGCAAGAATAAACATTCACATTGAAGAAAATGCTGAGGAATAAGAAAGTATAGAGAGAAGAAGAAAAAGGGAAAAGAGGGGAAAAAACAGGTAAAAAAGTAAAAAACACACAAAACCAAAACAATACAAAAACAAAAAACAAAAATGAAAACAAAACATTAACAAAGACACAAAAGCTAGTGTATATATGTCTGTGAACCAATCAACTTCTGAAGACGGCACACAAATACATGTCAAAAACAGAAAATTTATGAAAAATTGGAACTATGTTCACTGAGGTTGTCTTTCTATACATTGGGAGCAGATGTTCACTGTCTGCCTGAGTTTTGTTAGCAGGGTCTCCCTGGAATTATGTGATCTCAAACAGACTGGGTGTTTAGCTCAGTCTTCTGGACTTTCTGGGTGGGAATTTCCCTGCAGAGATCAGATAAATGAATACTGAAAATCATGAGAAGTCTTGAATTTTATTTTATTTTTTAATTTTTTTTATTAGAAGAGTATAGAAATACAGTTGAGGAGGAAACATTATCAAAACATTAGCAATCAATGGATATAAACTTTGTTATCGAGGGGAAAAGCACACTGTGGGTAGAATACAGAGCAATGCTCCCTCTGCTGGTTACACACACAGTCCTTTCAGGTTTTCTGTGCTCAGGTTGTAGTCTCTTGAGTGCTCCTGTCCCACCATAGCTTATAACGTGAGCCTTCCAGCTGGGAGTAGAGGTGACCAGGGCTGAGTTAGCCTCCCCTGAACTCCACTAACCCAAATTCCCTTGAGCTATGTGAAGACTGGGCCTATCCCACCCTACCTCTTCAGGGTTCAGCCTCTGAACTAAGGCTGGCTCTTGGCAGAATTGTGGAGTACTTACTCTGAACTATTAAATTTTCCCACTGGACAGTTTGTTCAAAATGACTCCTGATTCTTCTACTTGCAGGCAGCTGAGAGACACTGTTCTCCCCTTACTCAGTGGGCATGTTTCCTTATAGAACTCTGCTTCTCTGAAGCAGATTGGATTGCACATTATGGTTCAGATCCTCCCCCATTCTTTTCCTGACTGGGAGCAATGGTGGTTGCAGTTGCAGTGACCCAGCCGGGACAGATAAAAATCCCTCTTTTCCACTTGTTGCACCCAAATCTCTGATCCTCCAAAAATCTCCCCTAACTAGCACTGTGCTCCAGGGATGATTTTTTACTAAATGCCCCTCACAGCAATCCTGTGAACTGTCCTGGAGTATTTTTCATCCCATCATGGAGCCAAATGAGATGTAGCCTTCCTGCAGCTTGCCATCTCGGAATCTCTAATTGCCTTCATTTTTGATCTCTAAATGCATATTTAATGGAATTATTTGTTTATGTCAGGTCCACCCCACAATCTCTATCTTCAGGTCAGTAAGTGTAGGACATTTATTGTATTTTCAAATCCCCTTTTGCCACAGAAAGTGACATTCTTAATTTAGGCAGGTATAGAAAAGTGTCTTATATAGGGTGGCTTAAAAACACATAAATTTATTTTTCATTGTTTTGGAGGCAGAGAAGTTCAAAATAATGGCAACAGAAGGTCAGATATATAGGGAGGCCTCTACATCCTCATTCATCACCAGTCTTGTAATCTAATCAGCTACCCAAGTGATACCAATGCTATCACATCAGGGATTAGGAATTCAGCATATGAATTTCGGTGTGACTAAGACATACAATCCGTAGTATTGAAGTAATCACAGAAGTAACATCTTGTCACATTCAGAGGTTCCATTCATGCAAGAGGAAGAGTATCTAAGATTGGCTATTATTTGGGATCATCTTTGAAGTCTTCCTCCTGCAGAAGAGTTCTTAAAATTATTAAATAGCCAGTTTATTCTAAACGAAAACATATGTAAAAACTTGTATAAAACAATTGTTTAGATTTTGGTAAGTAACTTAAATGTAAGAAAATCATGCCTCTGAGCATAAAAATCCATGTAAGTAGTCCTAAATTTTAAGAAAAAAATTGTTGAGATATTAAGAAAGAAGATATAAAACAAGACTGTTCTGAAACAAGAAGGGTATCCATGGAGATTGGCATATTTATGAGAAAAGTCATTCAAATCAAAGTTGGAAGTCCATGCATTGATTGTCAAAATGAATAAAATAAGATTAGAGTCCATTAGCTTATTAATTAATCAAAGTCTATTGTGTCTCGAAAGATTAAAATTGAGCTGCTCTAATGTGAATTTTGAGAGTCCTTCCCCATGACAAAATTTGAAGACAAAGCCTTGTTCTAAAGGAAAATATCTGGAATTCTGATTGGATCAAAAGGGGGGCTCTGAAAATAGTTTCAGGGTAAATTGAATGCTTCCAACCTGCATTTCTCTTCCTGTGACCTGCTGTTGCTTGACAATGACAGGGTTAGCCTAGGAAAGAACCAAAGGAAATTAAAAATATCAGTGTCACAGATTTGTGGTTTCAAGAGGCCAATCTAAGTCTTTATAAATCATCAGTGTAAAATTGAAATACTGTTCTGGGAAATATCTGAGGTCAAATTGTGTAGTGTAATTCTTATAAATACTCTCAGATTATTTATTTCTTTATTGCTTGTGTACTTGTTTCTTACCCTCAAAAGGGGAAATAGCATACCGTTCACTTTCGATGCCTTCCTGAGTGGCCGGAAACTTTATCTTTGTGCAGAGTCACCACAAGAAGCAAGCATTGCCATTTAACCACACAGTCTGATTATTAACCTCCAAAAATAAACACAAGTTGGAAAGCAGATTTTACCCTAAGAAAGAGGAAAAGAAATCAATAATGACTTAGATTTTATCTATAAACTAAAATGCTCAATCTGCAGAGTCAAATGTGTCATAAGCAATATAAAAAAGTGTAAAAAAACTTACTGGGAAAGTTTGCAAAAAGAACAACAAATGCTTTTGATGGACTTTGGCATTGTTAAGATGCCAATAAATGTCAGCAAGAACTGTAGCAAAACAAAACAAAAAAATAACAAAGGAAGAAAATGTGTGCTGAATACCTATTGACAATAGTCATAAATCCTGTTAGATGTGTTTGCATGAGTTTTCATATGATACAAACCAAAGACATTTAAAGATATTGCTGTGTGTCAGTACTAAGCTTAAGCTTCTACTCTTCAGGTATTAATTTGAGAAAATGAAATATCCTCTGCATGTATACTTCACTTGTGGACAAGGGATATGGTACTGCTTATTCAATATTATCACCATGATGATAAACAAGATAATGCAGATAAATCACTTAGAAAAGCACTCACTATGTAAGTGTGGACATTTTTTATTATTGTTGTTCATATTCTTGCTGTTGCCTATTTTATTTTTGAAAGTCTGTTATGGTTTAAATATGAGATGTCCCCCAAAAGTTCACGTGTGACCATTTGGAAAGGCTGAGGTGAAATTATTAGGTTAGAAAAGTCTTAATCCAATCAGTGAGTTGGTCCACTTGTAGCTATTACCTGTCTACTCTAGGCTAGTAGGGTATGGCTGGAGGAGGTGGGTCATTGGGGGCATTCCTTTAGGGTACATATTCTGTATCTGCTGTGGATCTCCTCTCTCTGCTTTGTGTCCAAATGTGATGAATTGAGCTGTACCCTCCTGCAGCCACACCTGCTGCCATGCTGTACAACCTCACCTAGAGCCATGAGGAATGGAGAAGGCCATCTCTGGACACAGACCTCTGAAATCATGAGTACTCAAATAAACTTTTCCTTCTCAAATTGTTGTCAGGTTGTTTATTCACAGCAGTGAAAGACTGAATAAAATAAACCCTACCTAGGATGTGGACATTTGGAGGTAGTGTAACTCCCATACATAATATAATGAACCTCCAAGTTATGACTTTTATGACACCCAAAAATGAACTGAAGTTGAGAAACAAATAACTGTCCCAAGAAGCATTGACTATAAGAAGAAAGAAGATGTGAGCATCAGATTGCCTGAGGTGGACACAACCAGATGACAATAAAAAATTCAGTCAGAAGAGTTCATAATTTTATAAATTTCAGATGCAGGAAGATGAAAATCTTAAAAACTTAGAGACTATAACAGTTAGGAGTAATTATGCTTTTCAGAATCTTTCTCCACCAACACCATTAAGTATGTATAAAAAAATATTGAGAAAAATGCAAAGACATTTTTATTTTGGTATAAACCAGAAATCAGGGACAAAGCTGTTCTTTTAAATCCATCTTCTTTTGTTTATAAAAAAAGAAAAAGGGGAAAGAAATCAATGTCATGTGTGGAATAGTAGGAAGGGCAATTATGTCTGTTTTCAATTGATTAAAATTTATCAGAAATAATAACCAGGACTAGACTTGATATGACATATATATTGGAGTTATTTGAGAAGAATTTTCAAATAAATATGATTAATATATTAAAGGCTCTAATAATGGAATGGAGTATGTGTCAGGTCAGATTGATAATTTTAGTAGAATATGGAATTTAAAGGAAGGGTTCAAATTGCAAAGGGAAGAGATGAGAGAAGTTCAACTTAGCAAAGGTTACTTGAGTAAGAAAAATGAGAAGTTTCTGAATGCACACACACTACTATGGATTTTGGGAATAGAAAAAGAAGTGATAAGGTTTATATGTGAGGTGTCTTCATGTTATGGTTTGTATAAAAGGTGCCCACCAAAAATTTGTGAGAAACAATGAAGGAAGACTCAGAGGTAAAATGATGGGGTTCTGAGAGCCTAGTTAATCCTTATCCTGATAAGATATTAGTTAATCTCCTGATAAGGATTTATTGGGTGTTAACCCTGGCTTGGTAGGGTGTGGGTGGAGATGGTGGGTCATTGGGGGCACCTTTAGGGTATATATTTTGTATCTGACTTGGAGTCTCTCTCTGCTTCCTGGAGCCATGCCTTGAACTGCTTCACCCTGCCACACTCTTCCACCAAGATGTTCAGCCTCACACTGAGTCCACAGGAATGGAGCCAGCCTTCTATGGAAAAAGAAATCTATAACTATATACCCTCAAATAAACTTTTCCTCCTGAATTGTTCTTGTTAGAACTTTTAGTCAAAACAGTGAAATAGCTAAAACATAAATTAGTACCAAGGGTGAGGTCATTGCTGTGACTCTCTGACCATGTGGTTTAGGTGTCTTTGGAGCCTTTTAGAATTTGGTGGAGGAATTTTGGAAATATCAGCAATTCAAGTTGGAAAAATTGTAGAATGTCGTATGTGGACTTGGATGACCAGTTCTTGTGGGAGCTCAAAAGACAAGAATAATGATAAGACTGTGGATGGTGCTCATGAGGTTTTAGCAGAGGAGGACTCTATTGGAAATCGGACTAGAAACCATTCATCTTATGGTATAGTTAATAAATTGAATTTTGCCCATGTTTTGAAATTCTGTGAACCTGATTTTAAAAGTGATGGATGTCTTAATCTGGTGGAAGAAATTTCTAGGCAACATTGTATTCAACCAGGTACTGTTGGCTGAGCACAATTTATTGTGCTAATGTAGAGCAGAAAGCAGAGAAGAATGATTTGAAAAGCTTGGACTTGAAAGATGGCAGTATAATTAGGCTAAAGAAGTTGCAGTTGTTGAAGACATTATCAGGACTAAAGAAATGCTGAAGATTTTGCCCAGATGCTAAAAGAATGATGGCTTGAGGGAATCTCAGGAACTGGCAAGATCACACCCATCTCAGAGTCAACAGAGTAAAAATTCCTTCTTCATGAAGAAAACATTGGACAAGGGTCCTAGGAAGGTTTTTCAAAGTGCTCAGCTACCTAAGCACTCAATCTTCTGTAGCCATGGTCCCTGGACGAGTGGTTGCTTCTCGAGATGGTGGTAGACCTTGGTGGCAAATGTGTTGCTGGTTTTGCAGGACTGCAGGATGCTGCACTTAGGGGATCATGGAGGCTTCCATGAAGATTTCAGAAGGCCTGGGAGGCTATGCAAAGTGAAGCAGATTTGAAGTCCCTTGGGCCTTGGCTGAGAGGGTAATGTGTGGAGATGTGAGGAGAAGCCAAAACTGCGGCAGATACGCAAAAGATTAAGAAATTCCAGCACCATGGATTATTTGCCAAGGCAAGCTTCAGAAATTGAGCAAAGACAAGACAAGAGAGATGCCATGTGGACTTCAAGGCCATAGAGGTGGAAATACACAAGCCTTTTGTAGAAAACATCACAATGATTATTGAACTTGGTCTGGCAGGCACCCAGGACACCTGGGGGTAGGACTCCTGCCCAACAAAGTGCCAGCCTAGGACTCTTCTGGTCTGGAGCCTGACACATGTCCAGGACACATCCAAGGAGTAGCTGCCAACCAGCTGATACCAGTTAAGGCCTCTTCTGGTCCCAGCCTGGCAGGAAGCTAAGCCACCCCCCAAGTAGGACCCCTTCCTGGAGCAGCCCCCACTCAGTTCATGCCTGATGCATGGGACAAGAAAGGCCTCTTCTGGACTGGGAACCAGCATTTGTCCAAGACAGACCAGAGGAGGAACCCTTTCAGAGAAGCCCCTGCCTAGTCAATGCCTTGTGTGCAGGCCCAGGCCTCTTCTGGCAAGGGCCCTGGCACTCACCCAGGATAGTCCCAAGGAAAAAACATGCCTGGAGCAGCCCCTGACCTGCTGGTCTAGGCTTCTTCTTGTCCCAGATTTGACAGGCGTACAGCACATCATTAGGTAGGACCTCTGTTCAGAACAGACCATACCCTGCTGACATGTTGGCCCATGACATTGGTCCTGGGCCTGGCAAACATCCAAGATTTCCTCAAGCACCCCTGCCCAGAGCTGCCCAGTCACATCACATACTTGTAGGTCCAAATAAGATTGTCCTGGACCCAACTCCAAAGATCTTAAGTTCCACTGCAGCATGTAGGCAGGCCTGTGGTGTACACCGTATGCCTCTGGGACCCTAGGAACTAATGATGCACAACTGCCACTGCACTTCAACAACCCATGAGGCTGCCCCACACCCCCAACAGTTTCCAGATAAATGCTCTTGAGCCTAGGTTCAAAAGGTACAGCAAAATGAGGCTCCAGACAGAAGCAGATTTCTGGAAGAAGATGGTCATCAGAGGGGTGGTGACCTGATCCTTTCACTTACAAGGAAGAACCGCCTAGGGAAACTGCCTTGTTTCCCTGCTGGGAATCTAAATTCAGAGATCCAGAAAAAGCTCTTCAAAACTGAGGAGTCAAACTAGAAAAGGTTCACCTCAAACCCACAACTACCATAACAAGGATCCCATGGACGGGGAGTGGGATAAAAATCTGGAACAAATTATTAATGGTTTGGTTTACAGAAAGTAACAAAGAAGATATAGTGAGGGGATTAAGTGAGAAATGTCAATAGATGAAAAAGTCTATTATCAAAGAAATAGACATACTGAAAAAGAAAGTAACGGAGCTGATATTTTTAGTCAATCACAATAGAGGAACGATGGAATAATTTAATAAGCTGGAGTTGCAATACTTATATTAGACAAAGTAGATATTAAACATAAATTAATCAGAAGAGATAAAGAAGGCCATTATAACCTAGTAAAGGGAGCAATACAACAAGAAGATATAACCACAGTAAATATATACTCTCCAAATACCAACACTCCCAAATATGTGGATAAATTACTCCATGACTTAAAACCACTTGTGGACCTCAACATAATAATACTGTGAGAGTGTACCACTCCTTTACCTTTATCACCAATAGACAGATGGTCAATGCAAAAAAAAAAATCATAAACAAAAGAAAAAGAGATCTCCACTCTCGAGAATTCCATAAATCAAATGGAATTAACATTATCTATAGAATATTCAACCACAAATGAGCTATGTAAATCTCAGCAGCACATGGATATTTCTCCAAAATAGATCATATTCTATTTCACAAAGGAAATTTCAGCAAATATAAAAAAAGAAATATTTATTTCATGTATGCTATCACACCATGATGCCCTGACCCTACCATTAACAGCAAAAATCAAACGGAAAATGCACATATACGTGAAGATTGTATAACACTCTATTAAATGAAGAATGGATCCAAAAAGACATGACAAAAGAAATAAAAAAAAAAACCTCTTGGAAGTGAATGAGAATTAAGACAATATATCAAGACATTAGGGACAAAATGAAAGCATTCTAAAGGGGAAAATTTATAGCACTGATTGCCTCCATTAAAAACGATGGGGACTGGAGTGGTGGCTCTGAGGTTATGGCACCTGCCCAGCTTGATCATGTACAAGGGTTCAAACTACCACATCCACATAAATAAACAAGTGTCAGATAATTGAAAGCTATATGAAAAACCTCAATAAAAATTGATTCTCTCTCTCTCTCACTGTCATCTCTTTAAAAAAAATGAGCGATCTAGAATAAATAAGCTTATGCTCCACCTCAAATCCCTATAAAAGGAAGAATAATCTAATACCAAAGTCAGAAGAAGACAGGATCAGAGCTCAAATCAATAAAATTCAGAACAACAAAAAAACAATAAAAGGAATTGATGAAACAAAGATCTGGTTCTTTAAAAAAAAAATGAAATTGACAGACTCCTAGTCAATCTCACTAAAAGGAGAAAATTGAGGCAAATCAACAAAAATCACCAATGAATATAGAGTACTCACTACTGATCACATGGAATAAAATTGATTATCAAATCATATTTTGAAATGCTATACACTCTAAATTAGATAATCCAGAAGATATTGAAAAATTTCTGGACACTTACAACATCCCAAAATTACTATGGGATGATATTGAAATCATAAACAACCCTATAACAGGCACCGAAATACGTATAAAATTAAGAAACCTTCCAAAGAAGAAAAGCTCTGAACCTGATGGACTCTCTACTGAGTTGTATACACCTATAAGAAGGAGCTAATACTTCTCTTTATTAAACTGTTCCAAGAATTTGAAAAGGCAACTCATTTTCTGAGGCAACCCTAACTCTGATAACAAAACCCAACAAAGATGCATCAAGAAAAGAAAACCATGTAACAATATCCATGATGAACATCAATACACAAATCCTTAATGAAGTTCTAGAAAATTATATTCAAAACCACATCAAGAACATAACTCATCATGATCAAGTGGACATTTCAGAAATTGGCAAGGCACTACCCATCTCAGGCTCAAGGCAGTAAAAGTACAAATTTATTTGAGATGAGACCCCTGGGCACCCTGTTTTCAGGGGGTGATCTAGTAATCTTTTTCATCATGCTTTGCCACACAGGCACACAGTGGCTGGTGCAGCCATAGTCCCTAGGGCTTGGTTACTGCTCAAGATGGTGGCAGACCTTGGTGGCAACCATATAGTGCTGATTCTGCAGGACTGCAGGATGCTGGAGTTAAGGGTCATGGAGCTTCCATCTAGACTTCAAAGTACTGAGTGCAACCAATGAGGGAGAAAAACACGTACAGAGATAAAACAAAGATTAACAACTACCTATGACTGGCATTTTGTCAGAAATCATGTAAAGTAGAAGACAAAGGCAATAGAATAATACATTTAAACTGTTGGAAGAAAACAAAATACAACAAACCTGCCACTCAATAATTCTATACAAAGCTAAAACATCTTCAAAAAATGAAAGAGATTCTCAAACCAACAAAAACTCATTTCCTCAACCTGAAGAATGAGTTAAACATAAAACTACTCTGAAAAATAAAAGCAATGGAAATGGAATAATGCTCAATTTTAGTTTAAAAATAATTTAAAGTTCTAAATAATAGTTGTTTAATATAAAAATAATGACAATATGCTGTGTTTTAACATGTAAAAGAGAAGTATAAACAAGTTAGAGGAAGGGAATTGGAGTAAATGTAAATTATATATTGTAAACTTTAAAGCATGATATTTTTAAAACAAGGTATAATGAATATATAAGTGTAAACATTATTCTAATGAATGAGTGAAATAAAATATATAGTAGCTTTAAACTTATTAATCAAATATTGAAAATACACCTAATTTCCTTAAAAAAATTGAAATATTCACACAGTGGAATATATGATGTGTAGCTGAACAATGAAAGAAATAAAATAAAACAGCATTTGTTATTAAAATAGCATTTGATTCAAATATTGAAATTAATTTCTTCAAAAAGAGTTTAAATTTTAGATGCCCACAAAAAATAAAAAAATAATCATAAACTACCTTTTACTATATTTTTGGTCTTAATATTGTTCTTATTTTCATTTTCTGAACTGGTATTGTGGCTTGATATTTGATTTTATTAGTATGATATTCCTTGTAAAGGTGATAATTGTAGACATAAATATATTTAATATTGGAAGAATATGTAACTAGAGTTTAACATTGGGGAAGGGAATTTATCTTTTATGTTAAATGCTTTATCTTTCATTGATCCAATTATTATTAACATCAAACATAGTTGCTCTCTTTACAAACAGGAAGTCTGAGTTTATGCAGATGGTGTCAGAGACTCACTAAAGCCCGGGCCCTTTGACTCTTGAATCAATGAAATATTTTCCCAGTCCCTCTTACTTTATCTCACAAGGTATAGTATACCTGGAGATGGCTCACATGTGAATAAAATGCTCTAAATTCCAAATTCTTAATTTCCTGGAGAGGTGGCAGTAAATTCCTTATGAAATATGCATTCTTTATAATTGCTTTTAAGACCAATTTTTGCATAGTGTGTATGTGTGTGTGTGTGTGTGTGTGTATACACATTCCTGAGAGGATAAAAGAAGTAACTCTTCTAAAGATGTATAGTTTCCATCCTTTCACCATCAAGTATCCACATTTTATAAAAAGTTGTTCTTTTGTAACTGTTATGTACTAACCCATGACCTTGATAAGAACTAAGCATTGCATGTTCTGCTTGAAGGTAGTTTTCAGAAGGTAAAAGGTAGTTTTATCTTGCTTCTGAAGACACTTTCAACTTCACATATGTGAATTACAGCAATCAAGACTGTTAAAGCCTAGAATTTTGCAACTTTTCAGAGCACCTCTGGGAATAGAATATCTTCCAATCCAGCGAACAAATTAAAACCAATTATTCATTCCTCCTTCTTTTTGGCAACTCTCTCCTTGTGTACTCCTATAATCTGCAAAGGTGGAGAAATGCAAAATAAAAAATTGAAAGATTCAAACTTTACTATTAATAGGAGAAACACAGTCCAACATTATCCAATTGTTATAAATAATCCTATTGGCTAAATTTCCAGATTTTCATCTGTGAAGAGATAATAATTTCTAGATTAAAAAATGGCAGTGTCTCATAGGTAATAGTAATTTTCTAGTATTACCAAAAGTATTGATTATTACTTACATTAGTTGCATAGGCCGAAATTGATAGTCCATTATAGTGGATGCTAAATAATTAATTCACTGCTGTTTATTGTAAGCTTTGATTATACATATTGCTAATTTACTTCTAGCACATGAGGTGTTGGAATTCTGCAAAGGTAACAAACAGTTTAGAGTAAAAGGGGTTGTCTTGTGAAATCAACTCTCCTGACAAAACCCCATCTCAAATAAGGGTTGGGACGGATCTCCCAACCCAACAGCTTAGTCCGTAAGGCAGAAGACAGGAAAAAGAACCACAGAACCTGCAGTGCTCCCACAAAAGATTCACCTGGTAAATAAGAGAGAAGAATCTCTTCAAGCATGAGAAATAAAACTCGAAGAGGCTCACCACAATCCCAAAACTCCCCTGATAGGGGGGCTATGACCAGGGACTGGGACGAAAATCTAGAACAATATATCAATGAGCTGATAACAAAAAGGATCATCGAGTTAAAAGAAGAGATAATGAAGGGAATAACGGAGAAAATCTAAGATTTGAAAGACTCGATTATTACAGTAATAGATTCTCTCAGAAAGGAAGTTACAGACCTCAAATCTGTAGTCAATGACATGAAAGGGACCATGCAAGAATTTAACAATAGATTAACTTCAGTAGAAAATAGAACCTCTGCCAATGAAGAAAGAACCTCTGAAAATGAAGACAGGTTGACCAAGCTAGAGCTCACAGACATCAAAAAGGAAAAAAAATTGAATGACCATGACCAGTATTTCAAGAACTTCTGGGATGAAATGAAGAGAAACAATCTGAGAATAATTGGAATACAGGAAGAAATTGAGACGCACACCAATGGTATGAGAAACATTCTCAAAGAGATTCTGAAAGAAAATTTCCCTCAAATAAATGTAGAATCTGACATGCTCATCCAGGAAGCTTACAGGACACCCAATAGGCCTAATCAAAAGAGAAACTCACCTAGACACATCATATTCAAAATGTACAACAGAGATACCAAAGAAACTATATTGAAAGCAACAAGGGAGAAACGCCAAATCACATTCAGAGGCAAGCCAATAAGAATGGTATGTGACTTCTCAACCCAGACTCTGGAAGCAAGAAGGTCTTGGAATAACATCTTTCAATGTCTAAATGACCAAAACATGCAGCCTAGAATTCTATACCCAGCAAAGCTCAGCTTCAAATTTGATGGAAAAATAAAAACTTTCCAAGACAAAACAAAACTGACAGAATTTGTCAACAGAAAAACTGCCCTACAAAGAATTCTCAAGGAAATACTCCAGACATAAGAACAAATACATGATACCCATAAACCACAAACAGAAGAAATTCAGTGAAGGTATCACCTACCAAGAACCAACCAAGGCCACCACGGAAACAAATAAGTAAGACACAATGACTATGAAACAACTGCACACTTCTATCTTAACACTGAATTTAAATGGTCTAAATGCATCACTCAAAAGACACAGACTTGCAGACTGGATCAAAAAACATAATCCAACCATATGCTGCTTACAAGAAACTCACCTAACAGGCAAAGACATCCACAGATTAAGGGTGAAAGGATGGAAAAAAATCTACCACTCCTATGGCCAAAGAAAACAAGCTGGTGTCGCTATACTTATATACAACAAAGTAAATTTCAATCATAAATCAATCAAAAGAGATAAAGAAGGCCACTACCTAGTACTAAAAGGAACTCTTCAACAGGAAGAAATAACCATAGTTAATATTTACTCTCCAAACATCAATGCACCCAATTACGTGAACAAATTACTTAACGACATCAAACCTCTTGTGGATCATAACACAATAATTCTGGGAGACTTCAACACTCCGCTCTCACCATTAGACAGATCATCAAAACAAAAACTCAATAAAGAAATAGCCAGCCTGAATAATTTCATAAACCAAATGGACTTCACAGACATATATAGAGTTTTCCATCCTAAATTAGCAGAATACACCTTCTCTGCAGCACATGGATCCTTTTCCAAAATAGATCACATACTGGTTCATAAAGATAATCTCAGCAAATACAAGAAATTAGACATTATCCCGTGTGTCCTCTCAGACCACAACACTATAACCCTAGCAATCAACAGCAATAATCATAACAGAAAACACACATATTATTGGAGATTGAATAATACCCTATTAAATGAAGAATGGATCCAAGAAGACAGGAAAGAAGCAATCCACAAATTCTTGGAAGACAATGAAAATGAAGACACAACATATCGAAACCTTTGGGACAGCATGAAAGCTTTCCTAAGGGGAAAATGCATAGCATTGACTGCCCATATTAAAAATGAAGAGAGACCCCAAATAAATAAGCTTACACTTTATCTCAAAGCCCTCCAAAAGAAAGAACAAGCTAACCCCAAACCCAGCAGAAGGAAGGAAATAATCAAGATCAGAGCCGAAATCAATGAAATTGAAAACAAAAAAACAATAAAAAGAATTGATGAAACAAAAAGCTGGTACTTTGAAAAAATAAACAAGATAGATAGGTCCCTAGCGAATCTAACCAAAAGAAGGAGAGAAATGAGGCAAATCAACAAAATCTCCAATGAAAAGGGAACGATCACCACCACCCCCATAGAAATACAACAAATTATAAGATTGTATTTTGAAAACCTTTACTCCTCCAAATTTGATAACTTGGAAGAAGTGGATAAATTTCTTGACACTTACAACATCCCTAAATTGAATCAGGAGGATATTGAAATCCTAAATGGCCCAATCACAGGCACTGAAATCCAGACTGCAATTAAAAGTCTACCAAAGAAGAAAAGCCCAGGACCGGACAGCTTCTCCACTGATTTTTACCACACTTTTGAGGAGGAACTGACACCTCTCCTTACTAAGCTATTCCAAGAAATTGAAAAGGAGGGAATGCTCCCATCCACTTTTTATGAAGCAACCATAACTCTGATACCAAAACCTGACAAGTACACATCAAGAAAAGAAAACTACAGACCAATATCCCTTATGAACTTGGATGCAAAAATCCTCAACAAAGTATTAGCAAACCGTATTCAAAAAATTATTAAGGAAATAATCCATCATGACCAAGTGGGCTTTATCCCAGGAATGCAGGGCTGGTTCAACATACACAAAACAATTAACGTAATCCACCACTTAAACAGAATCAAGGACAAAAA
>PVKS010033684.1:0-21512 GCA_004027875.1 Aplodontia rufa | reverse complement strand
GGTCTCTTCAGAAGAGAAGGAGGCTCTTACCTCAAGGTAAGCCTTCTGGTTTCAACTTCCTCTTGGAATTTTCCCATCCTTTCACCACCTGCTCTCTCACGGGACCCATTGCTTCCCTTCTTTCTACCTTTTGATGGGTTTGGACAAATCTTGCCAAGAGAGGCCCCTGTGATATCTTGGCTTCCTCCTTAGCAGACCTAGTGCCTCGTGCCTCATTCCAGCCCCCGATGGAAGCTGCCGTTCCCAGAAGTCCCCAGTATGTTGGATTGGAACATATAAATAGCCTTCTTCCCTGCAGGGGACAGGTCCTAATTACAATTCTTAAACTCTTTCTCAATTTCATTTTCCATCGAAGGGACTAGTTTTAAAAGCAGGAAGTTGGCAGATAGCCATACGGGTTTTTCAGCTTGTTGGCCAAGACATCTCATGAGAAAAACTCCTAATGCTTACAAAATTCTTCCGTTTCAAGAGCTTAGCAGGAGGTTGGAGAGGGTCCATCCATCCCTGGCCCATGATCCAGCTAACAAGGGTGCATATGCCATGCAGCTCAGCAATTAATGCGAGTGGCGCTCAGTGTCCAGTGGGGCTTGGAAATTTGCCATGTGATTTGCCTCCACATTCCCTGATTGTTCCCCATGCTGTCTTTATCCTTCATTAATTTACTTTTTTTTTCTTTTAAGAGCTGGGCATTGAACCCAGGGCCTTGTTCATACTAAGCAAGCACTGTATCACTGGGCCACATCCCTGGTCCTCAACCTGTTCCTTATTTTGAAGTGAGGGCTAGGTAATTGGAAATAGGGCTGCCCCACTCCTGCTTGGACCTTCAGTTAATCCACTCCGAGTCATAACTTGGAGACTGCTCCTTAAGTGCTTTGACATATTTATGGAGCATCTACTACGGGCCAGCACTGTGCTAGTTCTAGCCAACAATGATGACAAAGACAGGGAAACGTCCTTCTAAACTGAATTCACATTCTCTCTCCAATGGGGGAGAGGAACAGCAAACAAAGTGACCATTATAAATGAGGGCTTTGAATAAAACCAAACCTGTGTGCTATCAAGGAAAGGCTACAGGAGAGTGGAAAACAAGGGAGATCATTTTAGACAGTTTTTAGAAGTCTTTCTGAGATGGATTTCTTCAAAATGAGACCTTAACCATGAGAAAGAGTTAGAGGGAACCTGAAAATACATATGATCTCTCAAGAAGGTCAGGCACTGGCCGACACGTCTATTGAGAACCATCTCTACGCCTGCCTCTCATTCCTGCCCCCACACATCTGTCCCTACCCCACAACCCCCACCTACATCCAGGGAGGCTAAAGTATACCTTAGAGGGAGACATGAGAGAATGGTGGCCCCTGCAGTTCAAGGAGAGGTAACAACAGGACGATTTTCAGTGCTCCAGGCAGTCCATTGTATCTTTAGTATTGTTTTTGCCCTTGAGCTCCAGACGCTCACATCCAGTGACACACAGGCATCTCCATGTGGTTGTCTAATAGGCATCTCAAATGTAGCAAGTGGAAAACAGAATTCTTGACTTCCTGCCCGAGACACTCTTCCTTCAGCAAATGGCACCACCACCTACCCAATGGCACATGCCAAACCACCAAGTTGTTCTTGGTTCTCTTCAATGTTCATCCCCTTCCCATAATATATCAGCAAGCCCTGCTGGCTTCATCACCAAAATGGATCCAGAATCCACACATTTTGTTCCTTATCCCAAGTTATCACAGTCCAAGCCCCCAGTACTACTCCAAGAGCCTCCTACATGTTTCTGTCTCTCTCATGACTCATGTTTCACAATGTAACCATTGATCCATGTCCTTTTCAGACCTGTCATGGACCCTTCTCCTTGTTCATGACCCTCACCCTTGCTCACTACTCTCCAGTTATGTTGGACTTTCTATTCCTTGGCTATCAGGGGCTTTGCACATAAGATTCCTTTTTCCCAGAGCCCTTTGCCTTCAGACCCTTTCAATTTGTAAGTCTTTCCCTGAGCACTCTAATTTATTACCTAGTTAATTGCATTACTTTAATTTCATACATAACATCATTCTTTTCCTCCATTAGAAAATTAGCTCCATAGGCACAGGGCCCTGACTGCTTTATTTCCTATTATACTATCCAGAGGTGGGTCCATCCTGCCTGCCCAAAACAGTGCCCAGCATATGAGATGTTCTGTACATATTTGTTAGATGAATGCATAAATGAATAAAATACAATGCAAAATGCTTTCATAAAAGTCATAAAATACTTAAGAAAACATTATTACCCCCATTTTACAGATGAGGAACTAAAATCTGAGATCCTGAGAGATGAAATAACTTGATGAAAATCAGTTAATATGAGGTGAAGGTAAGACTGAGACCCAAATGTTCTGACTCTAGATCATGTCTTTCCCCCCTTTTTAACAGCAAGTATTTTTTTTCTTTAAAAAATTTTCAATCATTTTACAGCTACAAATTACATATCACAAAATGTATTCATTTAAAGTACATAGTCCAGGGGTTGGCACAGTGGCTCAACAGTTAGAGCATTTGCCTGGCATGTGTGAGGGCCCGGGTTTGAACCCAGCACCATACACATAACTAAGTGTTGAAGAAACAAAGGCCAAATGAAAAAAATAAAAATTGATTCTCTCTTTATCTCTGTCACTCTCTCCCCCCTCTCTTAATAATGTACATGATCCAATTAATTTTGATAATATGTACCTGAATGTAACCACCAAGGAATAAAACAAGACACAGAATATTTCTAATCAGCTTCCTGCCCCTTCATAATCCCTCCCCAGCATACCTGACACCAGGCAATCATTGCTAATCTTTCCATAAGTGCTCTCTTTTGGGAGGGGGTACCTGAACAATTTTTCACTACCAAGGTATGTCCTCTCTCCATCCTTCAGGCTTCTCATTTATAATATGCAGGTGATGGTCATTTTGCATCTTCTCCGTAGGGATACATGGGAATAGTTGATGTGTATACGCAAAGTGCTAAGAATGGTATTTACTATTATGCTTGTCTGCTTGGGCTGCCAAAACAAAATGCTATAGACTGTGTGGACTTTTTTATTTTATGTTTGTGGTGCTGGAGATCAAACCCAGGACCTTCCACACACTAGGCAGTTGCCCTACTACTGAGTCACATCCTGACCCTAACTGTGTAACTTAAACAACAGAAATCAATTTTCTCACAGTTCAGGAGGCAGGGAATTCCAGATCGGGACGCTGGCTGGTTGGTTTTCTGGTGAGGGTGTTTTTTCTGGCTCATAGATGGCCAGATTCTCTCCATGTCTCCCATGACTTTTCCTTGGTACAGAGAGCTCTTTGCTGTTTCCACTTTGTTTTATAAAGATACTCATCTGTTATCCTCATTTAATTCTAGTTACCTGCCAAAGCTCCCTTCTCATAATTCCATCTCATTGGCAGGGATTGGAGGGTCGCAATGTATGAATTTGGGGGAAAGAGCATGATTCAGTCCACATCGCTATTATCACAAGGTCATATACTAGTAAATTTCAGAGCAAAGCCATCAAATCCTACAGTGCCAAGAGGAAGACTTTTTTGCAGACGTGGCAACTTTCTTAATAGCTCTGCCTTGAGGTTGTCTCATCTCGGTTCTAGAGGAGAGAACAATCACAGCACTAGCAAGGACAAGCCTTCAGGATCAGATAGCTCTTGCATTAGGCAGTTTTCTTTCATTATAATAAAATACCTGAGATCATTATCATATAAAGAGAAAGGTTTGTTTTGACTCATTTTGGAAGTTCCAGTCCAAAATCAAGGGGACCCAAATGCTTTGTGCCTCTAACAAGTCATCATATTCACGGAAACAATGTGTAGCAGAGCAAAACTCCTCATCTCATGAGCCAGGAAGCAAATCAAGGAAGAGGAAGAGGAGCCAGTCTCACAATCCCTTTCTGGGGCAGCCTACCAATGACCTAAGGACTTCACCTAGATCCACCTTCTGGTAGCACCACACCAAGTCTTTACCACATGCCCCCCTGGGTTCACTTATCCAAAGCACAGCAGCCCTAGAAGGGAATCTATGGAATGGGAAAAATGAAAGCTTCCCATAGCATTGTATCAGGGCCTGTGAGGTCATTAAGGAAAGACCCTCCCACACACCTGCCCTTTAATAGGTGCTTTGCCCATGGTGCCCAAAATTGTTTTTACACAGGGACCCCCTCCCAGTGAGGTCAGCAGATCACTCATGTCCCACTGCAAGTCCATCTCAGACCATCCTTATTCTTCCTCAGCACTCTTCATTGGGCTCTACATACTATTTCTGCAAGATAATTCCAGTGAACCTGGATGGACAAAAGTTTCTGAATTGGAGCGCTTTCCCAAGAGCCACAGCACAATTCCTTTCAATAATTTAACTACCCTCGAAAGGAAAGATAGCACAGCAGAAGTAGAAAGAGCACATCCCTAAAATCCCATTTCATCTCTCAGGAGATGTGTGGTTCCTTTAGTAGAGCTGTGCTTTACATCCTAGGGAGGAACTTCATCTTGAAGAGAAGGTTGGGAAAAAGCCCCTTTGAACCATTAGAATAGAGCTTGGATTGCAATTGTTTAATTTAAAAAATGCAATGTAAGAGAGCTCTTGGGAGACATTTGGTCCTTTTCAAAGAAGAACTAAATTAAAAGTTGAGAATCTTATTTTAGGGCAGCTGGCCTTATTTGATACTGCCAAGTAGATCTTTCCTTAAAAGGGTACCGGGAGTGGAGAAAATGAAAGCTAAAGGAAGGACAGCATAATTATAATCCCCCTGTTATTAAAAAGTTGCTCAGGCTGGGTGTGGTGGCCCATGCCCATAATCCTGGCTACTTGAAAGGCTGAGCCAGGAAGATGGCAAGTTCAAGGCCAGCCTCAGCAATTTAGTTAGACCCTGTGTTATGCTTCAGATCTAGAATATTCCCTGAAGAACTCATGTTTTGAAGGCATGCTCTCCAATGCAGCAAGATTCAGAAGTGGAGCTCTCTGGCAATGCTAAGGGCTCTGACCTCATTAGTGGATTAATCCTTTTGTAGGATTGATCCATTGACAGCTGAATGCTAGGTGGTAGCTAGGTGGTAGCTTTAGGCATGTGGGGCATGACTGGAGGAGTTCAGTCATTGAGGGCATGTCCTTGGGAATTGTATCTTGTCCCTGGCTCATATTTCTCTTTCCTGGCTGCCTTGAACTGAGGAGCAGTTGTTTTTTTATTTTTTTATTTTTTTCCTGCATGCCCTCTGTCATGTTCCGCCTCTCTCGGGCCCAGAGCAATGGAGTCAGCTGACCATGGACTGAGCCGCTGAAACTGTGAGCCAAAATAAACTTTTCTTCCTCTAAACTGTTTTCACCTGTCCCTTCGATCAGAGCAACATAAAGCTAACATACCCTGTCTCAAAATAAAATTTTAAAGGGGCTCGAGACATGGTTCAGCAGTAGAGTACTTGCCTAGCATATACAAACAACCCCCGAGTACTGATTAAAATAAGCAAGATGTGGGGCTGGAGCAGTTGCTCCGCGGTTATGGCGCTTGCCCAACATGTGCGAGTCTGCAAGATGGAACCTCAGCACCATGTACACAACAAAGTCTCGGAGCAACAAAGGCCACATGAAAAACTAAATAAAAATTGTTTCTCTGTTTCTCTCTTTCTCACTGTTCTTCTCTCTTTAAAAAAATGTTCAGTAGTCCTGATGAATGACACTCTGATTGGCAGACACCTTTCATACAAATATTGAGCTATGCCTAATGGCTTTGACACATTAGGACCCATTCAGAGAAGGCCTCACCAATGTGAAATCCAGGGCTATTATTTACTCTGCACCAGACTCTGGGTTAAGTGTTTGTCCTATGTGTTCTTACTGAAGGTGTCTTAGCAACTGCCCTGGAATAAGAAGTTTATAAATATAGAATGGAACCCCAATTTATAGAAGAGGAAAATAAAGGTCAGCAAAATTACCACCCTCTACTCACATAGCTGGCTTGTGAACCTAGAGCTAACTGATTGCAAAGGATTCTTTCAGCCATCAGGCGAATTGGAATACTAACATGAGTGGCCATCTGGGGAGCCCTCACTAGACGCTAGGGCACTGCACTGTACCCTCTAAGTGGGTAAAAGTCCCACACGTTGGAAGATTGCAGATAACCACTTCAGAAAATGGGGAGGGCCCAGGGCGTGCCATTGAGAAGATTTACCAGGAAGTCTTCTCTTCACGATTTCCCCTTAGACTCTAGGTCAAGTTATATTTAGTACATACCTATAAGAACCCACCTGGCCTTGTAATAAAAATCCATTTAATTATCCAAATCGTTTAGTAAAGAGCATCAGTGAGCTGATGGAGAAAGCCATACAGACCTCACTAAGGAGGTAAACAGAAACATAACACTGACTATTTTAAATGTGAAAAATAGGTAGTTGCCAGGTTGCTAGAAATAAACTACATATAGCAATGATGCTATCTCAATCAACATTCTTTGGTTGAGAATGATTGAAAAACCAATCAAACTATTACAAAAAGATGAGACTTAAGTTTTGTCCTAGGCAAAACTACAACTTAGTTTTACTAAGTAACATCCTCCAATTTAGAGTATAAAATAATGAAAACCATTTCAGTATGAGAAAACCAGTGTCACTCTATTACAGCCAACAATAGAAGTCAACTCACAGCTCCACACAGCCCATGGGGCTTCCATGCTCCTCCGCAGACCTAAGAGCTGGTAGGGGATGGGAAACAGTTGCTTGGGCAGGGAGGGGGCAGAATACCTTCGCTGAAGAGCAAGAACACTATTGGTGCTTTTAAAACAAAAGAATATGATGGATTGGAAATCAGTGATGAAGCTATTCTAATCTTAATTATTTAGCCTTTATCTTTGATAATCCTGTCATTCAAAATCCATCACAGCCCTACTTAGCATCATATGAAATGGTTTTGCAGTGCTGAGGATGGAAAGCAGGGCTTCATACAAGCCTGCAAAGCACTCTACACCACGGAGTTCCACCCCCAGCACTAAGCAGGAAAATCTTCACTTGAATGTCTGCAGATTTAAGCAATAGTTACTTAGCACCTCTCACCTTTGGCTCAAAATCACTACCAGGGACAGGTCTTGTTTTTCTGGGCTCTCTCCCTCTCCCTGGTGATAAGAGCAAAGGCACCCTCTGAATTTTAGGAGGAAATGTGCGTTCTCCCCCTGGTCTTTCTATTCGATAGCTCTTTCTTAACGACCTCGGTTGCAGCCGATTCTGCCACCACTTCTACCCCCACCCCCAACAACAAAAACCCTACATTTTCACAAAGTGACATGCAATTCTCCCTCCTACTGAACTTGGTGTCAGGCTTGGTTTTCCTTTGACCACAGAACTCACACTCAGCTCTGGAGTTGAATTGCCAGTCTGATTTTAAGGAAAATGCTGAAGTTTTATGATCAGAACTTAACTTCTCTTTCTCCCAGGCCGCTGCATCTTACCCCTCCACTACAGCAAAAGTAAAGAGGAATGATAATGCACTGTACGTTGGAGGGCCAATATCTACCCCTAACCCATCCCAAGCGATCCATTCTGAGCTGTGTCCTTCCATATTGCTCTGGTACAGTAAGGGCCTATTCCATCTTTTAAGAGCTGCAAATTGTATTAAAAACACATGTGCATTAACATGCACACTCTCAGAGTCTGAAGCACTAGACTCTAGATTTAATTTCCTTGAAAATTTTCCATGGTATCTTGGACAAATCATCTCATCTCTGAGCTCTAGTTTCCTCATCTTGAAATGAATAGGTTGGGATTGAAGACCCATTAGATCTTTTCCAGGTTCTGCAGAGTTTATGTAATGTAAGTTTTCACATGAGAGATGGGACTGAATTTTCCAATTCCCACAGACTATGAAGAAAGAAACTGGTATTAGACCTAAAGAAAGTGACATAGTTATAAAAAAAAACTTCCAAAATACCTACCATGATAATGCAGAACCCCTAAATTAGTCATTATACTCCAGTCTAAGAAAGTTAGTGAAAATTTCTTGCCTAAATCGTTTTCTGTTTGGTTTTAGATGTTTGCTCCCATCCCACAGTGTGTTGGAACCAGATTACACTGGCTAGTGAAAACTGACCATGCCATCTCCTCCTAACTCTCTGCTCAATGATTTCATACGGGCAGCTTGAAATCAGTCATAGTAGGAATATTTATGCCACAGAAGTCAGCAAATGCTTTAAATCAGGACTTACTTTCCCCTTAGAAGCTGGCTTACTGGCTTACTGCAACTCTCCATACTATTCAGTGTGATGGTGAATTTTAGGTGTCAAATGGACTGGGCCATAGGACACCCAGATAAGGGTTAAACATTATTTCTGGGTGTATCTATGGAGGCATTTCTGGGAGAGACTAGCATTTGAATTGATTGACCAGTAAAGCAAATGACCCTTCCACTGTGGGAAGGAATCCATAGAGGGCTTGAATGGAACAAAAGGAGAAATTTGCTCTCTGCCTGATGGCTTAAGCTCAGACGTTGATTTTTTCTTTTTCTTTCTGCCCCTGGTGCTCCTGGTTCTCAGACCTTTAGACTTGGTCTAGAATGTACATTGTTAGTTCTCATGACTTCAATCTATATCACTGACTTTTCTGGGCCTCCAGTTTATAACAGCAGATCAGGGGACTTCTCAGCCTCTATAGTTGTATGAGTCAAAACTTTATAATAAATTTCTACAGGGGCTGGAGCAGTGGCTGAGCAGTTATGGCACTCACATGGCATGTATGAGGACACGGGTTCATACCCCAGCACTACATATACAACAAAGTATCAGAACAATGGAAGCCACATGAAAAAGCAAATAAACATGTATTCTTTTTTTCTCTCATTGTCCTTCTCTCTCTAAAAAGAATTTTTAAAAATCTCTACATAGGATATTTTGCGTGTGTGAACCTGATTATACATTCACTAAACCCACAATACCCACTTACCCATTCTCATCTCCTACTGGAACCCACAAGGCTAAGTTAAGATAAACAATAACTTGCCCGTTTGTAAGTCTCCTTCTATCAAATGTAATTTACTTAAGTAAAATCCAAAAGACAACTTAGGAAAGGAGAGAAGTAAAGAAGAACCAAATTCCTAGGTTCATGTCCTAATTCTGAGTCAATCCTCAGCTCTCCAAAATTCTGGCCACAGACTGTTTTTCCCCTCATATCTCTTCTCTATAAACCAAACAAACTTTCACCCCAGACCCAAATTCCTAATTCCATTTCAGCAGTGCTTCACTGGCCTCAAATTCCATTGGATCAGCTTTGTGTCTCCCTCTAATTGCAACATTTAGACTGAGAATCATGGCTGTGTTCCACTACAAAGCTTATCTGATGCATGTTCCTCTGGGTAAACAGATTTCCAGCTGGGGCTGCCAGCAGCACTTAGCACTAGCCAAGTTTAGCAGACGAAAGAGTTTAGGGTTCTACTCCCTGTTCTCACCTCCAAGCTGACCGTGAACTATCGGACTCCCTATGGACCACCAGGCTCTCAGCCATTCCTGCCAAGTGGCATCTTTCCTGCTTAGCCCTATGGCTGCGTTGAACCTGTCTTGAAACAGGTTATCTTCTGGATAGCCTTACAGTTCATTTCAAGACCTCTTTCTATCTTATTGCTCCAATAGAAAGGATTTAATTCCTCAGTTAATTGACCCAGTGGCAGATTTTGTGGGAAAGAATCAGTGTAAAGAAATGTTGACACTTTTCCTATCCCAGAATTTTCCAGTGAAGAGTCAAAGCTGAAAAAGAAAATGCTGTGCTAAGTAATCCTCATATTAAAGACAGAACTCCGTGGCTAGGCACCGTGAACTGGGTCCGGCACTCCTCTGCACTGTCAACAGGAAGAGTGCCTGTCTGGTGACACTAGCAGTTGCCCAAATGGAAGCCCAGCTGGAAAACAAAAATGGAACCTTCCCTCTCTTAGAGCACCCCCATCTTCACCACTGGCCTCTGCACAGGGACTTTCTTCACCCCTACGGACAGTCTGCCACCATGAACACTGTACTTTCCACAAAGTTGACCGCAACCATATTTCTTCCTTTGTCAGGTCTCTTTAGATGGGAACAAGATTGAGGCAAAGGGGTAGAAAGGCATGAGATATCAAAGCCTCCATGTGGAGGACTTTCCATGGCAACGGTCTACAAAAGGTGGGGATACCTACTTTAAGCCTTATGCTTTAACTCTGGGCCTCAGCCAAAAGAACAGGAACATCCTACCTTATACCATGTGTATACAATGACCAAGTTGAGACTGTGCCTTCTCACGTTGCCCTGGGTCCCATTCTCCAAGTCCACTTTAAGAGCTGACACTGAGATATTCCTGGAGTTGAGCTCTCCAAAGTAAGGTATATGTATTTTAACTGAAAGAATAACCTTGAAGAAAATGATTTTAGATGTAGTAACAGGTTAAAGAACAACATACTTGCAGAAGAGAGATCCTTTCAATGCCTTCCCCATGAGAACACACATGCAGTAACCACAGGCCAGACCAAGCTTATTCCTCACGTCCACAGAACTTTCATCAACCCAGTGCAACAATGAAGCTTTGCCCTTCACCCTCTGCATCATCCAGAAGCTCCTGACTTCTATCCACTGGGGGGATTTTTCAGTGATGATTGGTATATAACTCATAAGGTGCCAAAAGCTTATTAAAGAAAATTAAATCCAAGGATTACATCTCCAAGGTAAAAACACATTTGAATTGGAAAGTTTTTGCACCTTCCTCTGCAATCATCATGGCTGCTTATTGTGGGATTTGGGGTGATGAGGGGAGCCCAAAAGCAGAGGTCATGCAGTATGGATGGGGATCAAGTAGAGACCAGATTATTTATTATCCAAGCTGGGACATTTCTAAGAGTGAAAAGAGGCACACTGACATAGTTATGCAGGGACATGGTTATAAACCAGGACTATCCAGGCTCACTAAGACATAAGGTCTTCCTGCTTCTCACACCTTCCAACTTTAATGCAGGAAGAAGCTGCACATTACGTGGGTTGTGATCCCCACCATATCACTTTTGCCACTTTAAGACAACTACAACAGAAGGGGGCCTAGCAACTGGGAATATACCCACTTGGATGTTGCAGCAATGCCAAATTGCTAGAAACTTGACACACTCAATTCTGAGCTTGTCTCTTGTCACTAACCACACTTTGAGTAGCACTGAAGGCTACCTATGGTGTAGATTTGAGGGTTATTACTATACAAAAGAGCTGAAATCTCTTCTTAGCAGAGATTATAAACAGGAGAAGAGCACTTAGGACTGAAGTGATTACAAGGAGGCAAAGGAGCTACTTTCAGAATGATAGAGAAGTTAGAAAAACAAAGTCACAGAGGCCAAAAACCAAGACAAGTTTTAGTGGTGACATCAATGAAATGAGATAGGCAGGTGGCATGGAAGTAACCAATGGAACACCTGCACTGTCAAGGAGAACAAAGCTGTGTGTTGGGAGCCCAGGTGTTCAGTGGACACAGGATTTGCAAAGGCTTCCTTTTAACTTCCAATTACTGCCCCAAAGATGGCTTCCCTCAGGTATGATTTCTCACTTTATATAATTATTCCCTCATGCTGGACATTTTTGTAAATGTGACTTTATTCTATAATGGAACAGATCTATAGTTTGAATACCTCTATGTCCTCTGGAAATCTTTTTTCAAGAAATAAAATTACATACACTCCTCTTTTAAGAACCTCCAGGATGGAAAATTCTGTAAAAATGCATAAATTGACATCCATTTTCCAAAAAAAGAAAGAAAAAACTTACAGGAGAATAGTGTTTTCTTAGTGACCCCTTTACTTTGGCTCCGTTGGGGAGACTCAATGATGTTCTCATTTCTTATAGTTGGCTCTGGCCTTCAGTTTCCCATCACTCCATACCATCAACCTAGGACCCTCTCTCCTTTGCCATATAAAGTCAAATGTGGAAGCAGGACCTTCCGTACTCTCTCTTTCACATTCCCCCCCCCCAGACCCTACTGTTCTTCACTGTAGGGGGATATCTTTCAGCATAAAAATGTCTGAATTTATGCTACACGAAGGAATCCACCTTATAAGTGAGAAACCAGGGCCTTGAAAATGCTTCCAACTGAGGACCAGTCACAGTTCTAAAATGGAGCCAGGAATGTATGGTCTAGACCAGGACACAAGAACAAAAGGAGACTAAGTCGAGGATCAGTTACAAAGGCATAAAGGAAGAAGAGAGAGAAATCAAGAAGAAATTGTTCCCTGGAGAGCATCCAAGAGGATACTAGGTGTTCTGGAAAGTCTTCTGAAAGGGGGGTAATAAAATGCTCTGTGTTGTCCTCTGAACTCCCTGAGAACCCATCACCAGTCTTTTCCTCTTGATAGGAATTCAACTCAAGTTCAGCAATCAGCTCAAACAGTAGAGGATTCAGAGTTGCCACCTTCTGTCCTTCTACCCATTGATTTTGTAAGATGAGGGACATCTGACACAAGACAGGCATAGAAGAGAGATGATTTAGAAATGGGCACCACTCCAGGATGGTGCCACATCCCTCAGTAAGCCATTTCCCACAGTCTCTACATGTCCTCTCTCCCCTTCCTGTTAGCAATAATACTAGGGTATGCAATATGGCCCCAAGGATGTGGTAGCTGCTCAAAACAGAACAGAGGAAGCTTGACAGATGCAACTGAAATAGGAATCACAGGTATTGTTATGCTTTTAATCCCAGGTGGCTGAATGATTTCACAAGACTTTGGTTTCTGTTTCATTTCCTAGATGGCCTTTCATGTATATAAACTTTCATAAAAGGCTCCTGGGTGATATAGGGCTGAGATGCCAAAGTTGAGACACAGTCACTGGTGGGTTATGGTGGTCCTTGTCATTCCTGTCTGGTAACATATGCAGCTGGGTTTGCAAAGTGTGGGATGTGCTTCCTCTACAAGTCCCACCAGTGGTTCCCAGCCTATGCAGTAATGTGAAGTCCCTAGGTCATCCTAATGTTAAGGGCTAGGGGCTGGAGTGGTGGTTTGGTGGTTATGATGCTTGCCTGGCAGGCGCAGGTACACAGGTTTAAACTCCAGCAACCACGTACACAACTAAGTGTCAGAGCAATGAAAGCCATGTGAAAAACTCAATAAAAATTGATTCTGTCTCTCTCCTCTCTCACTGTCCTTCTTTCTTAAAAAAATAATGAAAAAAGATTTTAAAAAAACCCAAAAACTAGTGTCAAGGGCTAGAGGGGTAGTTTAATGGTGGAGTGCTTGCCTGGCATGTGCAAGGACTCTGGTTCAATCCCTAGCAGCACACATACAACTAAGTGGTGGAAAAACAAAAACCAGACAAAAAACTAAATTAATTCTCTCTTAAAAAAAAAAAAAAACCAAAAACTAGCGTCTACACCTTCTCTTGTGGCCAGGCAATCAGCACCATTTTCTTGTCTCTCTTCCTTTTACCTGCTTCATTTCCCTCATCTAAAGCCCAAATATCAAGAAAATGAAAACAAAAGTTCTCAGTGTTTATCATGCAACTAAAGATTAAGGTCTCAAAGAATGATGGACTAGAATCCACCTCAAGTGGATCTTTGCATTCTGCATGATTTCTGCTTTATAAGGGAAATGCTAGATCTGGGAGCTTTGAAAGAACTTGAGTGGTCTTATTCCTTCTTCCCCATTCCCTTTCTCTTTCCTTTCTTTGTCCTTTTTCTTTTAATTAATGTAGAGTAGACAAATAGAAATTGTATAATTTGCAGTGATCTTTGCTGCTTCTAAAAATCTGCTGTCCCCAAAGGGCAGCAGAACCTGAAGAGACCAGAGAAAATTCAAGAAGAAAGGAAAACTTATGGGAAAACATGAGACCAGAGAAAGGCAGAATGAAGTCACTCACAGTCAACTTCCCTAGTGAACTCTGAATGCTGTCACCAGACAGCTTGGCTGATGGCTTACAGAAGATTATTAGTTGCACTAAACTGACCTTTTCTCCTTCCTATTATTCCCAGCCTGCCTTGTGGTGTGACCACATGGCTAATTTCTGTCCAATGGGATGAGTGCACATGTTTCATTCATGCAGTTCTGATTGGACATTTAAATGGGAATTGCTTGCCCAGCTCTTCTCTTCCCTTCTCACTGAAGGCATTGAACTCTTCCTGAGCTAGCAAGGAAAGAAAGCAATAAGGGAATAGTGAACCAACACAATGGAAGGAACCCAGGTCTTGGAAGACTTCATGGAATAGAGCTGCCCTATCCTCCTTGTCTCTTTAGCAGCTCAGACTTTCACACGAGAGAGGAATGAACACCTATCTTGTTTAAGCCACTACTATTTTCATTTCTACACAGGAAGAAAAGCAGCCAATTCAAAGCCCCAACACATACAGGTTCAGAAAGAGGGGGCAAAACTTACCCCAAAGAAAAGACAATAAGAAATATTTAGAGTTCTGATACCAGAACAATATTTTGTCCTTGTTTCTGCAGGAATTTGCTATCCCTAGGTTTTGACTAAAAAATATGGAGCCAGTAACTCCTTAGAGCTATTACGGGATAACCTGAGAAAGTAGTTATCAGACATAGCTGGAGTAGCAAAAACATTCCAGCAGTTGGGATTCTACTCTTTCCTTATGGTTTAGATATGTGGTGTCCCCCAGAGGTACACATCTGAGAAAATCCAAGAACGTTCAGAGGTGAAATTATCAGATTATGAAAATCATGATCTAATCACTGGATTAATCCACTGAAATGGATTAAGTGGGTGGTAACTGTGGGCAGGTAGGGTGTGGCTGGAGGAAGTATGCCACTGGGGAGCACCACTGGGGTTTATATTTTGTTCCTGCCTTTCGTGTCTAGAACTGCTTTCCTCTGCCATGATGCTCTGCTTCATCTCATGCCCAGAGATACTCCAGTTGGTCAACCTGAGACTGAATATCTGAAACTGTGAGACAAAATGTTTTTCCTCCTCAAATTGTTCTTGTCAGATCTTTTGACCACAGCGATGAAAACGCTAACTAAAATACCTTGGCTGAGAGTTCTAATTGGAGGAGAGACTGGCAAGGAGGGGTTCCTGTGCCTGCACCTAAGTGTCTCCTCTTTGCTCTTTTCCTTTGCCCCAGAACGACTAGACAGGCTCCTGCTGTTATCCTGACTCACTAGTTGGATGATATTAAAATTTAACATGGTTCTCTCAACACTTTATTTCATGTAAATTAGTATTTAGAGTTAAAGGTTTGATCAGAGTCCTTTTTAAAAACAATTAGTTCCCAGGTATTTGTGCTTCCATGGGGAGAAGTGGAATATCTGGTCCCCTTTCCTATGATATTAGCCCCATTGATAATTAGTGCTCAGAGATGTTAGTGTTTCGCATTTTTATGTGCTAATACTGGAATACTTCTATGAAGAACCACCCTCTTGCTCATCAGCTATTTAGTTACCCTAAGGCAATTTGCCTCTGTGTCCTTTGACACAACCCAAGCAGTCCTTACTAACCTCTGTGCTTTCTGGTATGAGATGCTGCAGGATTCTTTTGTGCAATTCCTGCTGCAGATCTGGAATCAGCATTTTGTCTAAGCTGCTCTGAGTTATTATATTCAGAAATGGCATTTAGATCCCATAGTCTAGATTCTGGAAGTATTCAATGCTACGGACTAGGTCTTTATTTACAAACCTAATTAGTGGAAAGAAGGGAACATATGCAAATATTTTGTAAGAAATAAAATTCATTGCAAATTTATATTGATACTTGCAGTTCAATTTCAAAGTGTTTTACTTAACCTTTTTGATTCTTTCTCTACTATTGAAAACCCTAGCTGCGAAGGACACCAACCTAACTATGTATTTGCCTTTTCTCACACTATACCTGCATTAGTCTAGCAATTTTTCAATACCATCAACAATATAATCATTGAAAAGGTTCAAGATTTATTTTGCAGCATTTTGCGTCTTTCTACTCTGCAGTTGCACAATTTATTCACCCATTCTTCTCTAGAAGGGCATTTGGGTTGTTTCTAGTCTTCTGCTTTAACAAGCAGTGCTACTGGGTCAAGGGTAAATGTATATAATTTTGCTAGAAATTGACCAATTGTTCTCTATAGCAGCTGTACCATTTTGCATTCCTGCTGGCAAAAAAAAAAAAAAAGAGGGTGCATTTGCCCTCATAGCCTTGCCAAGAGAGTATATAGTCAAAATTGGATATTTTTGTCCAATCTAGTAAATGAGAAATAGATCTCAGTGTGCTCCCCCTACTACCCTCAAGGATGTGCACCGTACCTGCAGGCACTGCCATGCCAGGGCAATGCGTTCAACAGATGGAATAACCCCTGTGTGATCTCCCTGCTCCAAAAAGCCATTTAAAATATTGTCCTTGAATAGAGCATGTATCTAGATATTAAAGTGATAAGAACAGATACTAAGCTTAATCTTAGCCAAAAGGCTGATTCAGTGTACTTTCAACTTGCATTTCTATTATAAACAGCATAGTTGATCAGTTCGTTAAAAATGCCTCTGGAATGCACTATTTTCATTTACAACAGTTTTGGAAATTCTTCAGTATTGTTCTGCATTTTCTCTTTGATCTAAAAGTTACTTAAAGGATTTGAAAATGTCACATAAAAAGGCATTATGATCAGAGAATGCGCTTTATAGTATCTTTGGCTTAATGGTTGTTTTTCTTGGGGGCAGAATCATCTGCCAAAATGTTTTGACATTTTAAATTTGTTTTCTTTTTATAGGTACTCTGTAGATACTTTTAAACTCTTTTGTTCTTTTTACACATGCTTTACAGAGGAGGGCACCATTTTCAAGTGTCATAGGTAAAACTCAACCACTCCTATGGGAACAAAGTGCAGTTTCATTAATAAATGTTAACTTTGGGGGAGAGGTGGCTTTTGACTAGATGATTATCTTTCTGCTTCCTTCTTTCCCTTCACCATGAGCCTTCAAAAGTGCCTCAAAGGTATAGGAAGTTATTGGGAATTAACTCTGCCATGGCATTGTATTGAGTTGCAGGAAGATTCTAGAATCTCTGAGAATGAACTAGACTGACTAGACAGAGCGGGCCTGTGATATTTAAAAATATCTGAGCTGAGAGAGAAGAACACAAGACCCCAGGCAAAACTCAAGAGAATTTTCCCTTTCTTCTCCCTGGCTCTTTGCATCTCACAGAAATGGAAAGTATCTGTACACTTCATCTTTAAATTGTAAGCCCATGATAACGGAAAAGTGATCCCAGAGGGTTTTCAAAGGTATCAATCAAAATTCATGCACACAGATTACAACAAATCTAGAGCTTGTACAAATGTACCCATATTACTATAAATAAGATGTTTGTTAGTGAAATAGTAACTATGCCACCATATTTCAGGGAAGAGCAAAAAGTAGAAATTTATAGTATAGATGCTCATATTAGAATGCCCAGAATATATGTCACTTAAATGAAAGTTTTTTAAACAAGAAAAATTCAAACAGACCAACAGCATAAGGAAAAGTGCTCAAACTCTTTAGGAATTAGGAAAATGTAACTTAGAGCCATAATGATATATAAGTACACAACCACGAGTTTGGCAAAAGCTTAAAAGTCTGGCAATACCGAAGGGCGTAATTGGAATAACAGGAGTATCAGGAATTCTTGAACAGAGCTGCTAGGACTCCATGTAGATTGGAAAAATTATTTGACATTATCAACTAAAACTGAACACATGCATATCATATCATATCACCTAGAATTTCACTCCTGGGTTATATACTCTATCCCTTAGAAATTGAAGCACATTCTACTATAGAAGAGAATGTTCTACATTGAAAAGAACGTCCATAAGCAAAAATTGGAAACACTAAATGCCCATTTACTGCAGAAAGAATGAATGTATTTATTGTGCATCCACTGGCATGTTGGCAGATGTTTAACAATAGGGAGGAAGAGCTTTAATTTGTAGCATTTCCTAAATTCCATGGTGTAAATACTCCCATTGTAGCCAATTTCAAGCTCCCAGTATGAGATCAAGTAGCTTACAAAATCCCAGAACATTTAACAATCAGCTCTCATGAGTCCTTATGGCTCCAGAGGATCCCTTAGTATATTCCAATGCTGTAATAACATACAGCAATAAAAATGAATGAACTCTAGCTACATTCATCAGCTTGGATAATGTTGAACAAAATAAGCAAATAGCAAAAGAAAGCATAGTGCATGATTCCATTTATGTATAGTTCGAGAAGGCCAAATTGAACTGGAGTGTTTAGGGATGGATAATTACGTGATAGAAGTATAAAGAATAGCAGGAGGGAGTTGACAAGTGAAGATAGTGGTTAACTAAGGAAGAAGAGGAGGTATGTGGTAGATTTCCGGGGTGCAAGTCAAATGTTCCATTTCTTGACCTTGGTGGAGTTATATAGATGTTCTCTTTATACATATTTGTTACACTATACCTACAATTGTGTGCACCTTTTTGCATACAGGTTTAAATTAGTAGCGTGCTGGATTCTGCTGGACCTGGCTCATATGAACTCACAAGAATCAACTGTACATAATCTATTCTCTACTCTGCCTTATGTGACACATGTTGGCAGCCTGGAATCAGCCACAGTGTGACTATTTACACCACAAGAGTTGGCAAACACAACAAATCAGGACGTTTTTTCTTTTTCTCCTGGAGAATGGATTTAACAACCTACTACTGACAATACATTTTAAACATACATATGATTCACAAAATTGACTTTTTTAAACAGATATTTTTTCAAGGTTAAGTACCTTTCAATTGTTTCAAGATAAATTGAATTTCTGAGAAACTAAACATGAAAAGATCCTTGCAATGAAAGAGAGAACTGGTTGTAAAAAATGTGAAGTTTGACATTCTCCATTAGTTGATGTGTAATGAAAATCATTAAACTGATGGCAAAATTAAGAACTACATCTACTCATCTCCCTTACAGAAAAATTCCTTGACGAGTCCTTTGCAAAATGGTAAAAGATAAAGTGGATCAGAAGCTTTTCGGTTTTCCTTTCAACCTAGCTGACTTAATTTCCACCAAAAAGTAGCCCTAAACATTACACTTAGCCAACTTGCTGGCAGCACTCTGAGCAGCTCTCCTTCATGAAGCTGCCAGAGTGTAATGTCATAACTTGAGAAGTGGAAAAACACTTATTTTTATCTACACATTTGTGTGAGTCTGTTTTCTTAAAATTCAGAGTTCCTAAGAGTTTCATGATGTTGTCTTTGTTCATTTTTGCTTTCTGATGGTAAATGATTTAAAATATTTTTATATTAAAATAATCCTGAATCTATTATAATATGGAAATTCTGAAGTTTCCTTCATTTTCATGGGAAGCCACAAGTCCATAGGGAAATTTAGGCTTGTGAATGGCTTCCTCAGACCCAGGGAGGGTGGGCTAGGCACCACTTCCTTATGTCTTTAGAACTGCTTTTGTGGGAAGGTTTTCACTGCTGAAAATGAATTTGATGTTAATTTTTTTTAAAGTATGAAGTACTATCAGTCAAAATACAAATCTAAAAAAATGGATTTGGCTAGATGTTAATAAACTCATCTTTCATCTTGTCATGTGGAAACATGACTGGAAAACATTGCTTTCATTTGGAGTGGGGATGGGACAAATTTCTCGAATGATTCTAACTCATTTGTTTTATAAGAACTGGGACATCAAAGGATCTAAACAAGATAAACATAGGGCTTTGTTATTTTTTCCACTGGCTCAACAGGACTGGTTTGAGTTGATTCTCAGATGGGAGGAATGAAAGAGACTTCTGTAAAGGAAAATTACTTTATGGTGCTGATAACCAGGCACCAAAATGAGCTTAGATTTGACAGATGTGAGTCTCCAGTTCAGGGAGTGAGGGCCCCAGGTTATAGTCATCTGTCTTCTCCAAATTCTCAGCTTCATTTTCCTATTCTACCTGTCTGCTGACCTAATATGTTTACCTCACTGCTTTTTCTTGGCCTGTTTCCTAGATCTCAATTCATTCTGTTGGACATTGTTGGGCAGCATTTGATTCATATTAGTTGTAACATGATGTAAAACAACAGAGCACTCACCCATGTTTCATAGCCATGTCTCCAATGGAAATTCTATCCAAAGATACCACAGTGAAGACTGTCACAGCATGTTTCCAGGAGTTAGAGGAGAAAGAAATGCAAGTTCCTCTTGCATTCCCTTCCTAAGCTGTCAGAACCAAACCTAAGCCATCTTAGGAGAAATCACCTCCGATAATTTAAAGAATCTCCTTTTCTGCAAGTCTTTTTGTGCTTGCCCAAAGGTACTTTTAAATATAAAACTAGAATTGGTGACAAGCAACTTTTGGTAGGCTGATATTGTCCCTAAATTATGTTCAGTACCATTGTGGTATACCACGGCGTGAGGATGTATTAAAAGCAAACCACAGGTATTGGGGCTGCATACTTAGATTTGATATTCCAAGCAATCGGAGATTATTATTTTAGAACCATTTCAACAGAAGGAAGTTTGTGAGAAGTAGCAGTTTATCAGAATCATTTGTGGAGCTCTTCAAAAACAAAAATGTATCAACCCATCCATTTACCTCAACTTTTTCAATGAGAATTTCTTTAAGTGTGAGATAGGCAGTCTTGTTGCAAAAAGGTTGAGTCTGATAAACAGCCCTAATGAGAGGAATGTTAAATAGAGATGGTGATAAAACACTTCAGAATCCTGGGATGAGAAGATAATGGAGAAGTCTTCTTCCTCTTTCTAGTAACTTAAAACATTCAACAAAGCCCAATGGTGGACCCTGGAAAGTAGAAAACAGAACCCAAGTCTCAAGAAGCATATTCTCTAGAATTATCTAGAACTTCAACATGAAACATATGAATAGAAATTTTCCAGAACAAAGCAGGATAGGGAAAGTCTTGTGGATCTGCTTTTTGGCTCCCAGGAGCATAATTTGCCATGCATCCACAGGGCAGAATTCTCAGGTGTCACCTCAGTGAGATTACCAGAGTGCAGTGTGGTCAAGAGTATTGTGAATGAGTCATTTAGGCATCAGAAATGAGTGCAGATTTAGAGTTTCCCCATCTTCATAACCAGAGGGGTGCACTGCACTGTGAGCCTCCTCCAAGGACAGCATTGGCCTGTAGCCTCCCAGTGACACATTCAAGACCCTTCATCTCTTCTACATGCAGAACACTTTGCTGGAGAACAGAGGCTCAGGCAAGGAGCTGGCTCTCCTGCTAGAACTACTGGTCAACTGTGTAGATCCACTGAGAGAACCTTGAGGAGTAGTTCTGATCTCACCCACTATTTATATCAGTCAGCTTTTTATGCTGTGACCAAAATACCTGCCCAGAACAACCTAGAGGAGGAAAGATTCACTTTGGCTCATGGGTTCAGAGATCTCAGTCCAAAGTTGGTTGACTCCATCACAGAAACATCATGGCAGATGAGAATGGAGGATTTTCATGACAACCCAAAAGCAGAGCGAGGGAGAGGGAGGGAAGGTGAGGGAAGGTGAGGGAAGGTGAGGGAAGGTGAGGGAAGGTGAGGGAAGGTGAGGGCAGGTGAGGGCAGGTGAGGGCAGGTGAGGGCAGGTGAGGGCAGG
>PVKS010033683.1:0-21509 GCA_004027875.1 Aplodontia rufa | reverse complement strand
AAAAAAAAAAGTGGATGGGAAGAGTTCCCTCTTTTTCAATTTCTTGAAAGAACTTAATAAGGAGAGGTGTTAGTTCCTCCTCAAAAGTGTGGTAAAAATCAGCAGGGAAACCATCAGGTCCTGGGCTTTTCTTCTTTGGTAGACTTTTAATTGCAATATGGATATCAGTGCCTGTGATTGGATTGTTTAAGAATTCAATATCATTCTGTGTCAATTTAGGGAGGTTGTATGTGTCATGAAATTTATCCATTTCTTCCAAATTATCAAATTTGGAAGGGTATAGGTTTTCAAAATATGATCTTCTAATTTGTTGGATTTCCGTGGGGTCAGTGGTGATTATTCCCTTTTCATTGGAGATTTTATTGATTTGCTTCATTTCTCTCCTTCTTTTAGTTAGATTGGCTAGGAGTCTATCGTGTTTATTTTTTCAAAGTAACAGCTCTTTGTTTTATCAATTCTTTTTATTGTTTTTTCTCAATTTCATTGATTTTAGCTCTAATCTTGATTAAATTTCAGCTCTAATCTTGTCTTCTGCTGGCTTTGAGGTTAGATTGTTATTCCTTTTGAAGGGCTTTGTGATGGAGCATAAGCTTATTTATTTGGGATCTCTCTTCATTTTTATGCTATAAATTTTCCCCTTAGGAATGCTTTCATGCTGTCCCAGAGGTTTTGATATGTTGTGTCTTCATTTTTCATTCTCTTCCAAGAATTTTTGGATTTCTTCTCTCATGTCTTCTTGAATCCGTTCTTCATTTAATAGGGTATTATTCAATCTCCATGAATATGTGTTTTCTGTTATGATTTTTACTGTTGATTGCTAGGGTCATGGCATTGTGGTCTGAGAGGATACATGGAATAATATCTACTTTTTTATATTTGCTGAGATTATCTTTATGAACCAGAATATTATCTATTTTGGAGAAGGATCCATGTGCTGCAGAGAAGAAAGTGTATTCTGCTAACTTGGAATGGAAAAATTCTATATGTGTCTATTAAGTCCATTTGATTTATGGAGTTATTTAGGCTGGTGATTTCTATATTGATTTTTTGTTTTGATGATCTGTCTAATGTTGACAGTGGAGTGTTGAAGTCTCCCAGTATTATTGTGTTGAGGTTCACGAGTGGTTTGATGTTATAAAGTAATTTATTCACATATTTGGTTGCACTGTTGTTTGGAGGGTAAATATTAACTATGGTTATGCATTCCTGTTGTAGGATTTAAGGATCTAATTTCAGTTTTCTGCAAGTGGCTGTCCAGTTTGTCCAGCACCATTTGTTGAAAAGACTGTCTCTCCTCCATGTTATATTTTGACCCCCTTTGTCAAAGATCAAATGTTTAAATGTTTGTGGGTTTGTCTCAGAGTCTTCTATTGTACTCCATTGGTCTTCATTCTTATTTTGATACCAGTACCATGCTGTTTTTACTACTACAGCTCTATAGTATAATTTTAGATCAGGTATTACGAAGCCACCTGTGTCATCTTTCTTCCTTAATAATGTTTTGGCTATTCTGAGTTTTTTGTTGTTCCAAATGAATTTGAGAACTGCTTTTTCATATCTGTAAAGAATGACATTGGAACCTTGACGCAGATTGCATAAATTTGTATACAGTTTTTGGCTTGGCCGTTTTAATTATATTAATTCTGCCTAACAAAGAGCATGGAAAATGTTTCCCTCTTCTCAAGTCTTCTTCAATTTTTGTTTTCAATGTTTAATAATTTTCATTATAGAGGTCTTTTACTTCTCTTGGTAGATTAATTCCCAAGTATTTTATTGTTTTTGAGGATATTATAAATGGGACCAATTTCCTGATTTCTTTTTCTGCCCTATTATTGTTCATGTATAGGAAAGGTATTGATTTTTGGGTATTGATCTTGTAGCCTGCCACTTTGTTAAATCTGTTTATAAGCTCAAGCAGTTTTCTGAAGGAGTTTTTTTTTTTTTTGGATCTTCCAGATGTAGATCATGTCATCAGCAAAAAGAAATAGTTTGACTTTCTCGCTTCCTATTCTTATCCCTTTGATTTCCTTCTCTTGCTGGATTGCTCCACCCAGGGTCTCAAGGACTATGTTGAATAAAAGTGGTGATAGCAAGCAGCCTTGTCTTATTACCGAGTTTAGTGGAAATGCTTTCAACTTTTTTCCCTTTAGCATTATACTATCTGAGTGTTTGGCATATATGGCCTTCACAAAGTTGAGTTCCTTTATTCCTATTTTTTCTAGAGGTTTGAACATAAATGGGTGCTGGATTTTATTGAAGACTCTTTCTGCATCGATTGAGATGATCATATGATATTTTTCCTTAATTTTGTTTAACTGATAAATCACATTTTTTTATTTGCTTATGTTGAACCATTCTTGCATACCTAGAATGAAGCCCACTTGATCGTGATGAATTATCTTCTTGATATGTCTTTTAATTCAGTTTGTGTGAACTTCATTAAGGATTTTTGCATGGATGTTCATCAGGGATAATGGTCTGTAGTTTTTTTATGTGTTTTTGTTCAGTTTTGGAATCAGATTTATGATTGCTTCATAAAAATTATTTGGGAGTGTTACCTCTTTTTCAAATTCTTGGAATAGCTTAATAAGGAGAGGTGTTAGCTCTTCTTCAAAGGTGTGGTAAAACTCCACAGAGAATCCATCAGGTCCTGGGCTTTTCTTCTTTGGAAGACTTTTAATTGCTGTATGTATTTCAGTGCCTATTACTGGGTTGTTTAGGATTTCAATTTCATCCTGTATCAATTTGAGGATGTTATATCTGTCTAGAAATTTGTCCATGTCATCCAGATTGTCTCATTTAGTGGAATATGTTTTTCAAAATATGTTTTGATAATCTGTTTGATTTCAAGGGGGTCAGTGGTGATTCCCCCCTTTTGTTGGTGATTTTGTTGATTTGGTTTGATTCTCTTCTTTTAGTTAATGATACATGTCTACGGACTGACTTTTTTTCTTTAAAGCAGTTGGGATTATTCACTTCAGTTTACATTTATAAAAATATTCTCTTCTTTTTATGTCATTTAAATGATGCATACATCATCTCTTTCTGCGTTTGCCTGTCACTCTTGTTGTCTGGTTAGGAACCGAAGCTCATCCTTGTTTCAAGGTTATTGGCATGCTTTTGTGAAATCCTAATTTATTTTGAAGTGTAATTTAAGTGAGAATTTTTCTTTCTAACCTCAATTATTTTACCAAGAAATAAGAATTAATAGTCTTCATACATGTGATCAAATTACTTTTTTTAATTATGGATAAACATCAGTTTGATTTCTGTTTTGACTACTTTGGAAAGTGGCTGTCTGATGTCAAGGTTATCTTTCAAAACTACTGATGGTCCTATCTTGTGTGACTAGTAAGGATCTGAGTGCAGGTTCTCTCCACTGTTTTTCATTTCCTTTCATAGCTCTTACTGCATAATTTAATGTTTTTATCTTTTGAAGCTTTACTTAAGTTAATGTTTCTCTTCATATGTTAGGAAACATATTCAACATTTCTGTGAATGAAATTGAAGATAAGAGTATATTTATGTTAATTCAGGCTATCATAGTGAAAGGTATGATGTGCTTAGGGCTTAAAAAACAGAAATTTATTTTGACTCAATTCTAGTCTGGAAGTATGGGATCAGAGTTCCCTAGATCATGTCAGGCTCCTGTGAGGTTCCCTCTCTGGCTTGTGGATGGTGCCTTCACTCTGCATCCTCATATGACAGAGCAACTGGTGTTTCTTCCTCTTTCCAGGACACTAATTAAATCTTGGAGCCTCCGCTGTTATGACCTCATCTAAACTTTATTACTTCCCTAAGGACCCACCTCCTAAAACTATCACTTTGGGGGTTATTTCTTCAACATATGAATTTTTGGGAATTCAATTCAGTGTACAGCAATGCACAAAGGAATTTCAATATGTGCCACAATGTTGAGTCCCAGGAACACCATTGAGAACACAGAGTTGGCGAGAAACCTGATGGGGTCATGCTTTCCTGACTGTTTAAACCAGATGAGTTTTATTTTCTTATGTATTTGATATTAGATTATTTCCACATAGAGTTCTGTAGGGAGACCTGAGTGCTGAGTTGACTGAGGTGCTTGTGTTCTCTTTCTGTCCTGGCAGAGCAGGGGTGCTCTTCTTCCTAATGGCCCACCAGTGTTTCAGCAGGACGTCAGCTGTGGAGCTTTTTGTGGTCCAGGAGAAGCTCTTTATGTGAGTTGGTCTCTGTTCTGGTAAGGGGCATTGCTGGCAAACAGGACATATCCATAATTAGGTGAAAAATGTGATTCTGGAGATTACTGGTATTTTTCTTTTATTTTCCCTGTGTTCCTTATGTTTTAAATTGACATATTTAAATTGTGTATATTTATCATGTATAACACAAACTTTTGAAATATATATATAGATCACCAATATTAATTTAGAAAAAGCAGTCTTGAGTGGGCTGGAAAATCAATGGTATGTGCAGTCTGCTACCAAGGGAAAGAAAATTTCAAGATTAGAGTGTGGTCAGCCAATCCCAATTACGCAGAGAAAGCAACCAGTTAAAGGGCTGAAAAGTATTTTGTTTTGGAAAATAATATGTAATATTGACCCTCTCAAGACAATTTTAAGGGGCTTTGGCAGAAATCGAGTGGTGGTTAAGCAGCAAATTGGAGAAGATATATAAATTTGACAATGTGTCTAAGCATAGCCCTAAATGGATGAAAAAAGTGGAAAGAGACAAAAGGCATTCAGTATTTCAGCAAAGAGTAGGATGTTTTTGTCCCTGTATTTCTCAAATATGGAAGGGATTTGCCCATGTATACAGCTCAGGAGAGGAATAATCAGAGGGGAAGGAATGAAAAAAACTGGTAGAAGAGTTAGTAATTTGGAAAGAAGGTGTCGGGAAAAGGAAAGACAAAGGTTTGGTATCTGACAACGTTGCAAATTGTAGGAATGATCATTGAAGGAAGAAGTCTTTTGCTTTGTTTCAACATGAGAATAGAAGTAAAAATATTTAGTGACCTGAAGCTGGTCGGGGACTTTGGAAAATAACATTGTCATCTTCTTCACACTCAGAAGTGGGGAGGGAAAGAAAACCTCCATTGCCACTGAGATTAGCACCGGAAGAACTGCTCTTCAGGGAAAGGCAGCCTCAGAGCAAAGGCAGAGTCTCTCAGGAGAGTGAGGAGATGCAGACTGTGTCTCTAGAGGGGTCATGTTGGGCCAGAGTGGAAGGCAGCAGGAGGGCTGCTATCGTGAGAGAGGGTCACAGCATGAGCCTCATGGAGCTGATGCCCCAGGGAGGTTGCACTTTAGATGGAGAAGGATGTTGGGGGGTTCAGCCTGGAGACTGCAGCTGCAGTGTCAGACCCTGGTTACATCAGGAGTCTGCACAGCAGCATCTCATCTGGTTGGTGCCTTCTTGGACTAATCTGGGATGTGTGATGTGTGTTTTTGTTCTGTAGACAAGAGCGTATCAGTGGATACTACGGAGTGCCGTCTTATTTCTTTGGAACTCTTTTATCTGATTTAATATCCAGGAGGTTCTTGCCAAGTTTTATATTTACTTGTATGCTGTATTTCATAGTGGGTAAGTAACAAGGGAAAGAGGATGTGTCTTTAGTCTTGGATATGTAGAGAAGTTAACTTCTCTTTAGAAGCAAGTTTTTGGTTCCCAATACTATTAAACAAGCCGTAAGTTACAAAACATGTATTCATAGTGTTCTCTCTAAAATGGCTGGTTAATGTTGACACTCTTCTCTAGAATTTTTCCCAACTGTACTCCAAAGTGTATTTACAGAACTGGAGCAGAGGCTAATAAATAGAGCACTTTTCTGGCATGCATGAGGAACCAGGTTCAAACCCCAGCACCACATACACAACTAGTGTCAGCAAAATTAAACAAAAAGAGATGAAAAATAAAGTTATTTCTCTCTTTCTCTCTCTCATACTCTCTTTTTAAAAAGTGTATTTAAAAAACAATATTTTTATGAAGGATGTTATATGTCATATTCAAATACAGAAAGCATTTATAGAATTATTTGAGACTGTAGAGAAGCTGGGATGTTTTGTCTCTATATATCTCTACATATGTCTTTATATAGAGATAAGGTATACATGGATCATATCTGTGATATCATAGAGATATATAGGGGGAGTAAAAAGGAAAAAACTCTATACCCATACAATGTCTCTCTATTCACTTCTTTAATGACAGGAAGATGGTGACTTTGGGATTTATTGATTTAATAAAATTAATTGGTTTGATGAAGTAGGCAGGTTCATTGCTTAGCACTTCTATATGTTCCACTGACACAAACACACACATACACACATACATACCAGAATCACTATGGTATCAGAACCACTGATATAGCTTAAACAATCCATTTTAGAGATAAGAGGTATGCCACAAAAATTTGGCATGGAATCTTGAGCCATAGACTCCTGATCAGAGTTCTTACAGATATTGCAAAATTTTCAAATCACATGACACAAAGCATTAACTCATGAGAGTTATCCAGTAATTTAAGAGACTTGACAACCCCATTCTCAATCACAAAGCCATGTGGCAGTTTTTCTAGGGACACTTAGGTCATGAAGACTCATCTCCTATGTTACATGAAGAACAACGATGAAATTGGTGACCGTAGTTGGTTAGTGGTGACCGTCTTTCTTCTGTACTTAGTTTCTCAGGTTACTCTAGCATTGGCACAATAGAGTTCCAAGTACACAGTGAGTTACACAGCTGAACTGAACCCTTCCTTTATTTTTAAGGATTGAAACCAGAAGTGGCAGCTTTCTTCATCATGATCTTTACCCTCATTATGGTGGCTGATTCATCCATTTCCTTGGCACTGGCCATAGGAGAAACACGTGTCGTGGACATCTATTTTATATGTATGATGGTGAGTGTGAATTGCGCTTCTCTGGAACAGAATTTTCCCCCTTGTTTTCTCTTGCCCCTTCCTGTCATGAAAAATCTGCTTTGAGAATTTTGGACATGGGTCTCTGATGATTTCAGGAGGTGATAGGCTGAAAGTTTATATTAGAGAATGTTCATGCTGGGGTTAGGGAACTTTAGCTGTTTCATCAACAGAGGTGGTTTGGTTGCATTTACTACTGTCCAATTTGAAAATGAAGTTCCATTAAAAAGGGTAACAAGGGTTCTCATTTGGTCATCTGTTGCATTTTGAAAATGTTCTAAAATTACAGGAAAATGCTGAAGTCCATAGTATTAGGTCAGCTGTTGACTGGATTCCTGAGATGCTCATATCAATATATTTCTGCTTCATCTTTAAGAATAATTGTTAGTAAATCTTAATCATTCATGCTCCTAAAATTTGTAGACACATAGATGACTTAACAAATGAACAAAATCCATTAACACATTTCACCCTACAACATCAGCTAAACAGAGATGCTTAGCCTTTTCATGCACACGTTCCTTCTGCTACAGCAGGAAGAGATGATTTTCAATGACATATGCAAAGCACATATTAAAAAATTTATGAGTGTGTCACAGTCATCCATAATAATGGGTTTCATCTTGATATAACCATACAAGCATGGCTTAGCACATACTCTTGCCAGTTTCATTCTTCCATTTCTGAATTTGACCACTACCAATGCATATCACTGAGAAAGTGAAAAGTTTTGTTTATGTTTCATCTGCTATAAAGACAATGATTGTTATTTAAAAGATTCTATGTGAAATTTTAAAAAGAGTCATAAAATTGCATTATACTCAGATACCATATTATATACATAAAGCACACGATTAGGTCAAGTGTAAATTTTATATAAATATATATATATATACACATACACAGAGAGAGAGAGAGAGAGTCATTGTCGTTGTGTATGTATCAGTGCAACTCACACACATAAGGATGCTTTTTATGTGAACCATTTTGCTATCTCTCATTCACCTCCAATATTCCTTCCTTACTGTGATACTGCTTTTTCATAGCTTTAAATGGAGGGATTGTCCACATTTTCTGCTGTACTTCACCACATTATGCTGACTATCATTTCTAGACTTTGGAAAACCTGAAGCCTGCATTCTGAAACCCAAATTATTCTTAATGTCATAGTTATAAATTACAAACCCTTTTAAATAACAAATTGCATTGCTGTGTAGAGGTAGGAATATACAAAGCTCAGGCATGTTCTTGTATATATGTTTCTAGATTGCCAGGATTATTAGGGGAAAACATAGCAGTGGCATAATTAGAATTGTCAGTTGTCAGCTCTTTGTGTCTGCAAGTTCTGTATTGGAAGATTCAACCAAATTCAAATGGAAAACATAGAAAACTTCAATTGCGTATGAACTGAATGTGTACAATTTTTCTTTTTTAGTCATTATTCCCTAAACTATATAGTACATATGGTTATATGTATATAGTATAAGCTACATACCTAGCCTTTGTTAGGTATGTAGGTGTTAGATATCATAAGAAATATGAAGATGATTTAAAATATAAGGACATATATATTTAAAGTATAAAGGATATACCTGGGGTTAAATGCAAATACTAGGCTATTTTAAAATAAATGGATTTGAATGTCTGCATATTGGGGTATCTGAGTGTATGGGTCCTAGAACAGGACCAATAGCCAAGTATACTTCTTAATCCTCTATCGTATACTTTTACAGAGAAGGTTGTTGACAGAATACTGACAACATATCTTCTGAATAAGCAGAATATATAATATGGATTATAGCATATTTTCCTTAACTTAAAATCATAAACAACCTTAGTCATGCAGAGGTTAACACAAACAAAGACTAATGTTTAGAGTGAGTGGAAAGAATTTCCTAGCAGAAATGTTTAGAAGGGTGTAGGATTGTAGGATTCTTGGAGAAGGTCTCCTTTAGAATTCCTCATGAATTTCCTAGACCAGTAATAATTTATGATTTTTGCTAATTTTAGGTATTTTTGGCTCTGTCATGGTATTTTGGGACTATGGCATCTCAGCTCTCATGGCTTCAGTACTTCAGTATTCCTTATTATGGCTTTACGGTAAGCTGTCCTTTTCTGTCATGTGAGTGGGTCCCCAAGCTGAGAACAGTGAAAAGAAAGGCTAACCATCTTGTTTCCCCTGATATGACCTTCGAATATCTCCCATCCATAATTTCCTTTCAAGAGCAACAGATGAGTATTTCCTACTAGCCTTCATTAGCACAAGGTCAGGGCTTTTCTTCAGTTATCTTGTTGTTTGATGTTAAGGAAGGCTGGGAGAATAAATTTCATAGGAACTCAGAATGATTGACTGATAAAAAAAACATTGTGTTTCAGTTGAGTAAGGAAATTAATGAGAAAATGGGAGACAGGAATATCTAGTTTATGTTGAAAGGGAAATTATAAGAAAAGCAGAGGCTATATAACACTCCTGGCTCTATTGTTCTAGTATGCTAATCAGTACCAAAGAAAACTTTGTCTTAACACAGTGTAATGGAGATTCTACCTCCTTTTAAGTGATTTTGATGAATACAACAAGAAATGATCATTACCATAAGTCAGCAGTATTCATTGAGCGAAGTTGTATCATTTAGTTATAATGTTTATAGGGCTATACAGTTAGGGAAAGAAGAAGGAAGGGACTATGAAGTCATCTAGACAGAGGTCTCCTTTCTTAGCCAATTGGAAGCAACCTCCAACCTAGGCCTCTTGATTTCCAGGAACATCAACTTTGGTCACTTTGCTGTTATAGACTGTGAATATGCAACTTGGTATGTCTGTAGAAATAACAATAGAAATTAAATTGGAGGATTTAATTGTGAAAGTTCTTTTGAAACATTTTGAAATTTAAAACCATCCCTTACTTTGCTCTTTGTGTTGTGTAGGCTTTGCAGCTTAATGAATTTTGGGGACGAAACTTCTGTTCAGAACTCAATACAACACAAAGCATTAACTGTCCCAACTATGTAATGTAAGTTTGTGTCCAGTGTCATAAGGGGTTTCCTCATTGCTGTGATGAGATGAAGATCCCTGGTTTTAGAGCTGGTATGAGACCTTTCAGGGTCAACAAATCTTTCTGAGCCTATGTTTTCTCACTCCTAAAGTGAGTCATTTTGCACTAATGCACATGAACATGTTGTACGTGCATTCTGCTACAGTCAAAATTTTATTTTATGTGGAGAAATGTTCATGCAGGACCTTTCAAAAGATTATTTCATGTTTCAGTTTTGAATTCTCAGAATTCTGAATGTTTGAGTTTGAAAAGGGCTGCTGTGATAGTTTAGCAATGCTTATGGTCTCTGCCTGTGTAGATTCTATGCTGTGAGCTCAGATCATAGATGATAGTACGGGCTAAAAGGGCAGCAGTAGCACAAAGGGAGTAACATTAAAGTCTGAATCTGGCCTGGCCCTTCCCTCTGGTCCCCTGTGAATGTGTGTGTGTGTGTGTGTGTGTGTGTGTGTAGTGACTCCGAAAACTTGCTGTCAGAGGCTGTATTCTTTAATGAAGAAACACGTATTTCAACATAATATTCTGTTTTGCATAATATCCTTAAAACAGAAATGCAGGATTTAGTAAAATTAGAAGGTCTTGTTTCATATTCTTAATATTTTACTTTTCTATTATTGCTGAGAATAATTTAATATTGATACAAGTATTAATGAGAAAAAAAGTATTATGGTGGTATCCCAAATCCCTTTTGGATGTTCAAATAATATAGAACTAATTCTTAGTCATGAGACCAATTTCTATTTTGAATTACCAATCATAAAAACTTCTAGGAAGAGAGGTTTTCTATACTGTGCCCAGTCTCCTTGGTTTGGCTGCTAGGCCCTATCTGTGGCTGCACCATGTTCTTTTCTACCTGTGGCAGGAATACTCCATCCTGCTCTGAAGCAGCTGGCACTTAAGATCTGCATCTGATTCCAGCCAGGCCTAGGGTTAGTAGCATCCTATAGCTGAGTACTTGTGATGCACATCACAATATAGGAAGAGATAATTATACTTTACTTATTTTTCCTTAAAGAACACCAAATATATCAATTAAAAGTTCACAGATGCTAGGAAAGAAGTTATATTTTTCTGTGTTTCATTTCAGATGTTCTGGTGAAGAATTCTTGATGATGCAGGACATTGATCTCTCACCTTGGGGCTTATGGAAGAACCATGTGGCTTTGGCTACTCTGATGATTATCTTTTTCATAATTGCCTACCTAAAATTTTTATTTCTTAAAACTCATTCTTAAATTAAGCTTTCAAGGGCTGGAGCGGTGGCTCAGTGGTTTCGGCGCTTGCCTGGCAAGCACGAGGACCCGGGTTCAAACCCCAGCACCACGTACACAACTAAGTGTTGGAGCAACTAAGGCCATGTGAAAAACTAAATAAAGTTGTTTCTTTCTTTCTCTGTCTCTCTCACTGTCCCTCTCTCTTAAAAAAAATTATGCTTTCAATTATAATTGATTACTTTCACATAAAAAAGCACCTTGATTTGAGTATCTAATGAATTTTCTGTTATGTTCTCTCAGTTCCGTCACACTTACTACCCACATTATGAGTGGAGTCCTAGGGAGACTGCTGGGCCCAGACTTCCAATGGACTTAAACAACGGTTGGGCTTTTGGGGTGTTCTGCTTTGGTCTCTATGGAGCAGCCACCTCCCACAAAAGCTCCAGAGGCTTGCTCAGACCCAGTCTCCACCCACCAGAGCTCCACCTGTGAAACTCCACTCCCACACCCTGGGAGCCACATTAATCTGATCTGTAGACTCAGGTCTCCAGTTCTCAGTACTTCATTTCCCACTTGATCTCAAACTGACAGCTTGGTAAACAGTGCAAAGAGGAAAGATTCTTCCACCTTCAATCCTTGTCCCCAACACCACTCAAGAAGAAACAAAAAGGAAGACAGTGGGGCAGTGGGGATAGAAAGAGACCATCTACCCTCATTGACTGCTTTAACTACCTCAGAGGATATAATTCCTCAATTCTTCATCAAGAATCTTTTTCTTGTTCCTCTTTTTGTTCTCTGTTCCCTTTCTATTTTTTCACGGCCATGTGTACTTTGATGTGCTGAGTGATTTTTTTTTCTTTCTTTCCATTGTTAGCATTTTAAAAATATAGCTATTTTCCCTCCCCTGCCTTTTGAGGGTTGGAATTTTGATTATTACATCTTCGTATTGGTTTGTACTTTTTTCTAATGGTCTGTTTCTGTTGTTTCTCCCTCTCTCTTCTGATAAAAAACAAACTCTATTGCACTCTCTCTCTTTCTTATGTTAATTCTATTTTTCTCCTCCTTCCTTATAACTATCACATCCTACATCTCCTTTGCACTCTCCCTGTTCACTCTGTGTAATTTAAGCTCTTTTCTACCCTCCTATTGCACTTTCTCTTAATTAACTATTTTCTTACCATCCTTTAGCACTAATACATTTACGTAACTCCAGTTCCCAACACTAATGCTGTGGAGGCCTAGAGGACAACTGTTGTGCGCTTTAATGTCAGGTACAGTTCTTGGTTACTTGGAATCATCACTGAGAGCAACTGATGACCCTACCATTTCTGGTTTCTGCCTGCTGCAACCCACACAGCTGAACTGATGTACCATGAGGAGTGATAAGGAACTTAAGGAAATAAAGAAGATACAGACACACAGACATAAAAAGAAAAAGCTGGGACCAGTTGGGACACTGTGTTCTGATGGAGAAACAGTGACCCAGAGCTAGCACAGCACATGTTTTTTTAAATAGGATTTTATCATGAGAAAGTTAACTAGGAGAAAGTTTCTGAAAAGCAGATAGGGCTTGAAGGTAACAGTTCCAGGAGCATTTTGATAATTGCAATTTTTTATTCTTAAGGCTGTCTTTCCCTGGTAACCAAATCTGAGCTGAAAATCAAGGATTGTATTTCATCTATGTTGGTTCTGGCCAGAAATGTTCTGCACGTATATGCTAGGTATATGTAGCCATTATATGAAGATCATTTTTGATTATAGTAGAAACTGTAATTATTGATACTGTTTTAAAACAATGAGAGATTTTTATTCAGCAACTGATGTCCGACAGTTTTTACACTCCTGGACCATAATCCAGAGTCACCCTGCATCATGACACAATATCATGATACAGTATTTATCCCTAGCAAGGCCTCAGGAACAGAGAATTCTTTATGGTTTACACAGGGACTATCCCCTTACCAAATTCTAAGGTCATCTTAGACCAAGTATATCGGACATAAGCTGTAAATTCACATAACTAATTTCCAAGCTGAAATTGGACATTTTTTGAGCCATGTACAAAAACGTTTCCAGTCAGAATTGTGCTCCATCAGAGGTCGTCACTGGCAATAATCCAGACAATGGTTATCAGATCTGGCTCTCAGCGCTGGTGGCAATCAATATTTTGCTATCATAGTAGGAGTCTAGTAATTAACTTAATGCTGCAATTTGTACACATTGGCTATTGCAATTGTTTGTTTACCCTTATTCATTAGGGTGCTGGCAATCAGCAGGGACACTAAAAGTTAGCAAGGTTGAGATTCAGTAGCTGAACTAAACTTCCCCTAACATTACTCCAGTGCAAAGAAAGGAGAAGACAAAATAAATCAATAATTAAGGAGTGACATGAAGATGACGGAAACTAGCTAGGCATTGATCCCCAATCACCTCATGACACCAAAAGGAAGCAGAGAATCAAAGCAGAACAGAGAGAGCTCTATTATATGTTTATACCTGAATTTGAGGAACTGAAGAGAAATAACAAAAAACTTTGGTTTTTACAAGGTTGAATAGAAAAAGGCTAGGCTCAGAAGAGATTATAATAAATAAATTTCAGTGGTAACCCTTAAGGAGGTGCTAATATAGTGATCCACAGAGGAAATACATTGAATTAAAATGTCAGTATCTGGAAATCTACCCATCTCAGGGCTCTTCAGAAAAAAAAAAATCCCACAAATTAATTCTTCACTTAAAAGAAGAAATCAGAACAATACTGATAGATGAATACACATGAAAACAATAAGAAAAATCAAGGGAACAAATCAATGCAAACAACCCATAATGCCTCAACAACAGACATCAATGACAGACACCACAGTGGAAGAAATGTCAGAAGAAGGAACTTAGAAAATTCATACTTAAACTGTTCTGTGAACTAAAAGACAATGTAAGTAATGAAATCAGGGAAATGTAAGAAGTGAACTATCACTTCGATAAAGTGATAGAGATTCTGAAACAGAACCAAACAGAAGTCCTTGAAATCAAGGAATTAATAAATCAAATTAAAAATTCAATGGAAAATGTTACCAATAGATTAGACAGCTTTGAAGATAGATTTTTTGGGACTTGAAGACAGCATATAAACTTGAAATAAAGTTGACCATAAAGAATAGATGTTAAGAGACCATGAACAGAATACTTAAGTAATCTGGGATACCACTAAAACACCAAATTTAATATTCATTGGGATAGATGAATGCTAGGAAACAAAAATCAAAGAAATGAGAACCTTTTCAATGAAATAATAGCAGAAAATTTTCCAAACCTTAAGATTGAAATGGAAATTCAAATTCAGGAAGCTCTTAGAACCCCAAATATACAAAATTACATTAAAGCTAGTCTAAGAAATATTATTATGAAAATGCCAAAATATAGAACAAGGACAGAATTTTTAAAGGGGCAAGAGAAAAACAACTGGTCACCTTTAGAGGTAAATCAAACCAAATTTAAACTGGCTTCTCATCACAAACCCTTAAAGCAAAAAGGACATAGAATATTATACACCAAGCTCTGAAAGATAGTGGATGCCAACCAAGAATACCATATTCAGTTAAGTTAAGCTTCAAAATTGAGGATAAACAAAGACTTTCCATGAAAATAAAAACTTAAAGAGTTCATAACTGGAAAGTCTTAACTAAAAGCATACTCAATAAAATATCTCATTAAGAAGAAATGAAAATTGGCATAGTTAGGCAATATAATAGTAGAAGAGTCAGTCAAAAGAGAATCAAACCCAACTTAAACAATACAAATAAATCAAAATGACAGGTAATAAAAATCATCTCTCAAAAACAACATTGAAGAAAAATAGTCCAAACTCTTCAATCAAATGACAAAGACATCCACAGACTGAGCATGAAGGGATGTGACAAAACATACCATTCACGTGGTATGAGCAGGGTTTACTGTTTTCATATCAGATAAAGTGGACTTTAATTTAAAATTAGTCAGAAGAGACAAAGAAGTTCATTTTATTCTACTCAGGGGAATCACACATCAACAGGTTGTAATGATCATAAATATTTATGCCCCAAACAACGGAGCAGCTACGTACATCAAACAAGCTCTTCCCAATTTTAAGAACAAAATTGATCACAATACAATAATTCTGGGTGACTTTAACATGTCTCTGTCATCACTGCATAGGGCCTCTAAACAAAAACTAAGTAAAAACTATAGAAGTCAATCAGAAAATCAATAATTTGAAATAACAAAATGTAGGCCCACTCTACCACATTGGCTCAGGAACTGACTTTGTCAATGACTCTCCCAAAACATGGGAAGTAAATTTAAAAATTAATAGATGGGTTGGCATCAAATTGAAAAGTTTCCTCATAGCAAAGGAAAAAATCAAAAACATGAAGAGCAAAATTACAGCAGGGTAAAAAAATCTTTGCCAACTGCTTTTCAGGGCATTAATATCCAGAATATACAAAAGAACTCAAAGAACTTAACTTCAAGAAAACAAATAACCCAATCAAAATTGGCCAAAAGAACTAAACAGACACTTCTCATATGAAGAAATACAAATGGTTAACAAATATATGAAAAAAAAAAGTTCAACATCTCAAGCAATTAGAGAAATGCAATTTAAAACTACACTGAGATTTTACCTCACTCCCTTCAGAATGGCAATTATCAAGAATACAAGCAACAATGTTAGTTAGGATATGGGGTGAAGGGTGCACTCATACATTGTTGGTGAGACTGCAAATTGGTGCAACCACACTGGAAAGCAGTACGGATGTTACTCAAAACACTAGGAATGGAACCTCCATTTGACATAGCTAACCTACTCTTCAGTCTATGTGAAAAGTACTTAAAGTTAGCATAGAACAATGGTGCAGCCATGCCAGTGCTTACAGCAGTACAGTTCCTGATAGCTAACAATGGAATCAACCAAGATGCCCTTCAACAGGTGAATGGATAAATAAAATGTGGTATATTCCATAATGAAGTATTATTCAGCCATAGGGAAGAGTGATGTTACAGCATTTGCTGGCAAATGGATGGAATTTGAGGCTATCATGCTAAGAAAAACAAGCCAGTCTCAAAAAGTCAAAGGTTGAATGTTCTCTCTGATATGTGGAAGCTAACCCAAAATAAGGAAAAGATCAAAGGGATAGATAAAGAGGAAGGAAATGGAGTGAGGAGGGATGAGATAGGGAAAATTCATGGAATGAATCATATATGATTCATATATGAACATAACATAGTGAATCTCACAACACATACAACAACAAGGCACTAATTTTGAAGAAAAAAACTATTAGTAAATATCAGAAAGATCAGTAGAGTAGAGGGAAAAGAACAGGGGGTGGGATGAAGGGAGGGCAAGGTGAAATACTGGGGACTGAATTAGAAGAGTTTATACTCCATGCTTCCATAATTATATTCAGCTGTCATACATATCTAAAATGTAGCAACAAAAAGAAAATAAGTTACAGATCAGCAAACTGATTTATACACCCAATAACCCAAACCAAAATCAAATGATACTGTAAATTGATTGCATATTAATTTATCTCATCCGCAGTAAGAATCAGGAAAAAAATTCTGGTTAATATATTGATATCAAAAGGACAATTTAGGGGCTGGAGCAGTGGCTCAGCGGTTTCGGCGCTTGCCTGGCAAGCACGAGGACACGGGTTCAAACCCCAGCACCACGTACACAACTAAGTGTTGGAGCAAATAAAGCCATGTGAAAAACTAAATAAAGTTGTTTCTCTCTTTCTCTGTCTCTCACTGTCCCTCTCTCTTAAAAAAAAGGACAATTTAACTCAAAAAACATGGCAAATTGCTAATATCTCTAGTATTATTTTCCTCACATTCAAAATGAGTTGGCAGATTAATAGCCCTCCAGTTTTAATGTTTATGTACCTTTGATCTGCCATTTTTCAATAAACAACAAATATATTAATGTGGTACTAGACTTAAGAAACCTAAAATACTTTGAAAATACAGTGCTATTTTCACAGCAAAACATCCACACTGACACAAAAATCATGTCTTTTATTAACTCATTGAGGTTGGTGGAACTTACTGATAATTCTTTATTGAAAGGGCAATTTCTCCAGTCTTGGTTGGGGCTTTGGGCTAAGAGTGGATAGAAGGCTCATGCTGGGAATGAGGCTTTTATGCCATCTTTGGAACCTTCAGGTTTGGAAAATTTTCTTCACCTACCCTGATGACTCAGTTGTATATAATTTGGTTGCATCAGTATCTCCTGAGGATCTTTGCTAAAACAGATGTGTGGCCCTTGCACCTCCCACCACAGCAGTAACTACAGAGCCATCTCCAAGAAGAATTTACCAGGTCTGGATTTGGTCATTTCCAAGGTCCTTTCAGCTCTAAAAACTTTAGACTTATAATTTAGTAGCTGTTGTACCTATCCCTGCACAAGGCCCCCCATCCCCCATCATGTGTACACATCACTTATTTCTATACCTCTGTTTTCTAACATTACCTGTAATAGAGAAATATTTGCCAGGACTATAAATGTGCTTAAAATTTTTTCTTTTGGTAATGTAACAAAAAGTATAGTTCAGTAATGATCATAAATAGAAGACACATGTGTAGCCATCAGTCCAGGTCAAGAAGTAGAACATGATCAGCACACAGGGGCCCCACATGACCCTAACTCAATCACTATGTCCTCCTTTGTCCATGGGTTGTTTTTGAAAAGACACTTGGGTTCCTCTCTGTTACTATTATCAGAACATCACTGCAGCTCAGGTTTGTGTTCTTTTGTGCACAGGTGAGGCAGTTTTAGGAGAGATAGTAAAATGGCTAGGTTTTCAGGACCGTAGGCCCCATTCAACCACACCTAGAAGCTAGCCAGTAGAAAATGATTGACAGGTATCCTCAGGCCTTTAAATGCAAATGACCATGAGGCTCACCTGTGGGAGCAACTCCTTTGTCCCAGAGGTGGGAAAACTAAGAAGTGGGGGTGGACACAGATGGGAACTTGGAAAGAATTGCTACCTGTTTTGCAAAGATTTTAACCCCTGATTTTGGTGCTTAGTTTCAATGCCTGTTTTGCTAGATTTCAACCAATGATGTAGAGGCATTTCTCAAGGCCTGCTTTGCATGAATGCTAATTATACTTATACCCCAAATCAATATAAACCTTGGCCTAACCTCCATTCGACAGTGTCCTGCTTCCAAGTACCCCTCCACCTCAAAAAAAAAAAAAAATTGGGAATTAATCTAACCAGGGAAGTAAAAGACCTCTACAAGGAAAATTATAGAACTTTGAAGAAAGAAATAGAAGAAGACCTGAGAAGATGGAAAGACACCCCATGTTCTTGGATAGTCAGAATGATCTTCTGCCAAAAGTGCTATACAAATTCAATGCAGTCCCAATCAAGACACCAAAGACATTCTTCACAGATACAGAAAAATCAGTTCATAGATTGACTTGGAAGCATAAGAGACCCAGAATAGCCAGAGCGATACTTAGGGGAAAAAACAAAGTAGGAGGCATCACAATACCTAATCTGAAACTGTACTACAGAACTGTAGTTATAACAATAGCATGCATTGGTATCAAAATAGACACGCAGATGAAGACCAGTGAAATGGAATAGAAAATACAGAGACAAAAAGCACAATTCTATAGCCATCTCATATTTGATTAAGGTGGCAAAATATGTCTTGGAGAAAAGAAAGTCTTTTCAACAAATGTTGCTGGGAAAACTGGATAGCCATATGTTAAAAATTAAATTTGATCCATATCTCTCACCCTGCACAAAGCTCAAATTGAAATGGACCTAAGACCTAGGAATTAAACCTGACATCTTAACAATTGTTAGAAAAGAAAATAGGGTTAACACTCCACCATATAGAAGCTGGCACTGACTTCCTTAACAAAACCCCCATAACTCAAGAATTAAAACCAAGAATCAGTAAGCGAGATGCCTTTAAACTAAAAATATTTTGCACAGTAATAAAGAACATGAAGAGAGATTCTACAGAAGAAAAACATGGCCAGCTATGCCTCTGACAGCTGTCTAACACCCAGAATATACAAAGAACTAAAAAAGCTCAGTACCAAATCAATAAATGGGCAAAAAGCTAAACAGAAACTTCCCAACAGAAAAAATGCAAAATGCTAATGAATATATGAAAAAAATGTTCAACATCTCTAGCAATCAGGGATCATGTGATAAGTGTATGTTTAGCTTTGAAAGGAGCTGAACTGACAAATCATTTTTAAAATTGTACCATGTGAAGCTGGCTTGGTGGTGTATGCTTGTAATCCCAGAAATTGAGGAGGCTGAGGAAGGAGGATTACAAATTCAAAGCCAGCCTCAGTAATTTAGTGAGGCCCTAAGCAACTTAGTGAGAACCTATCTCAAAATTCAAAATAAATAACATGAAAGGACTGAGGATGTGGATCAGTGGTTAATAGCTTCTGCTACGCTAAAAAGAAAGAAAGAAAGGAAGAAATTTACCATGTGCATCACTCTTGGTTTGAGAATCTGAACAACTAATGTGCTGTATAGTTTTTAGTAAGTCAGTCTTGACTTTCTTAGAGGCTTGGTAGTATAAAATATTACTTTTGTATTGTGGTGATATAATTGTAAATTCTGTGCTTTCCAGACTGTGAAATAAAATATGTTTATTTCACTACTTTAACATAGTTTCTGAAACAAATGTGTTTTATTGGTGATTGTGCACTCTTTGTTCTTTGTGTTCTAGAATCCTGAAGGTTGAAATGATAAGTGTATGGTGAAAGTACGTTTTTCTTCAACTACACCTGTTTTAAATTAACAGATATTCACAGTAGTTCACAACCTGTAACAATTTACTTCATTCTTTCTCTAAAAAAGACAGACAGAAAATGTTTAAATATATGACTCCTATATGCTAATTGAAGTTATGCCAATTGAAGTCCAAAGTGATGAGACTTTAGGATCTGAATCAATGCAGTTGATCATTTTATAAGCCCCTGGGAATTATGATTTTTATTCTTTTCATTCTGCATCAAATTCAGAATTCGGAGCATGGTATGGAAGTAGGAGCTAGAGTGGGGGGGAGATGGGTCTTCCATGCGCTCACAGACGCTGTCCTTGAGGGGTGTGAAGGATTTTCTGATTTCCAGAGAACTGAGCCTCTGCTTCCACTCTATAGGTGTTAGTAAGTGAATTTGGCTTTGCTTAGACACCATGGCCTATGAAATTTTGTTGTGTAATAAAGGAAATAGCTATTCCAAGACCAAGCAAGCACCTTTTCTATTTTTTTCAAGGCTGGGGAATGGTTATAAAAGAGTACTTTAACTCAATTTTGTGATAGATCTTTATGGAATTAGATTTTTTCCTGATATTTTTTCATCTGACTATAGACTTTTCTGTAAATCCTGGCCATCTCCCTTCAGAAGGCAATGAAATATCAAGATAGCATAGAAAATTTTGAAAAATGGTTGGACGAGAAATGGTGAGAATCTAAGAGCTGACTGGGCTGAGGCTAGGGGTGCCGTGCAGCATTGGAACTCTCTCCACACAGCAACACCTGCTGTCTTGTCATCTTTCTGACTCTTCTTGTGTTAGTTAAGAAATACTGACCAGGAGAATAAGGAGAGGACACGAATGGATAGAATTGACTTCTGAAAAGTTGACAAGCTCTTTCTATCCACAGCAATTAATCAAATGTTGGTTGCTACAGATTTTTTGAAGAAAGAGGTAGAAGGCAACACGATTTGATTATGTGCATCTTAAATAGATTGAAGATGTACAGTGTGAGAGAATCCGTTTACCTTGCTTACCCTTCCCAGCTAGTAGTCTAGGGACTTGATACAAGAAAGAATCTTCCGTGCTCAAGGCTTCCCATCGTGTTTATGACTGAATGGAGTAAATTTCAGCAAAGGAAGAGGTCATCATCATGTGCTTCCCTAGGCTCAGAAAAGTACAGTCAAATCTTGCAACTCTTTCATTTTTTAGTTAAAAGTACAGAAAAAGTAAGTATTCTTTTTTTTTTCTTTTTTCTTTTAATTTTTTTTTGAACAACCTTACAAGATTTTAACAAAATAATATAAAATGTGAATAAAATGCGTAAATATTCTGGATATTGCAATTATCCCCAGGAGTGCCCCCCCCAATTACCCTCCTTTATCCCTCCCTTCCCTTTCCCTTTATAACTCTAAAAAAAGGTATTAGATTGTAAAGCATTACATCTTATCTGGATTTAACTAATGTTACTAGACCAACTTTCTCATTGTCCAGGGTCTAGTCCCCACCTCCACAGATGAGTGGAGACAATCGACCCTTAGATCGCTGGGTTAAGCTGATTTTACTCATCATGATCT
>PVKS010033682.1:0-21512 GCA_004027875.1 Aplodontia rufa | reverse complement strand
TACGTGGGTGCTGGGGTTTGAACCCGTGTACTTGCACATGCTGGGCAAGCGCTGTAACTGCCAAGCCACCGCTCCAGCCCCAAACCCAGGTCCTCTTGATCCCTTGGAAAGAAGCAATTGTATTCAGTTTTTCATGTGGCTTTCATTGCTCCGACACTTCATTGTGTACATGGTGCTGGGGTTTGAACTCGTACCCTCGCGCATGCTGGGTAAGCGCTGTAACCCCTGAGCCACTGCTCTTGATCTCTTGGGAGGTGGCAGATGGGGGACAATGAGGCAATGACCGCAGCTCTTGGCATCCCTGGTCCTTCCACTCTCCTCTAAACTCGAGTCCCCTGCTCTGCCTCTCTCAACCACCCTGCAGTGGCATCTCTCTCTTCCCTTCATTCTCTTTGTTCTCTGGGGCTGCGAAAAGCAGGCCTGACAGTGTTAACCCCTGATGGCAAAGTGTGGGACATCAAAGAGGCTGCGAGAGGGGTGATGGATAATAGATGGCTGGGAGCATGAATGATACATATGCAGATAAATGATGGATAATGGGGCCTGCATGATGCATAGGTGGCCGCCTGGTAATAGATGTGCAGATACATATAGATTGATGGGGGGACACAGATTCAGAGACAGCAGGCACAGGGCAGTTGGGAGGACTGATTCAGGATTCATGACAGTTGCATTGATACTAGATAGGCAGGAATGTAAGCGGTAGGACAGGCACACAGTGAAACAAGACAGAAGGATATGCACAGAGGGGGTTCCCAGCACAGGACTGGTCAATGGATAGACACCCAGTGCATTCCACTGACCACCACTGGGCTGTCTAGGTATCCATGGAGGGTGACAGAGTGGAGGGGTGAACTCAGGGATCCCCAATGGTTGTTGACGGATGTGCTTAGAGATGACAAATCGCAGGGACCTACAGTTGATCAGGACCCTCCTAGCTTCTGCCCGGACCTCCCTCGGGCCCTGGGTGTTGTGCTGCTGGTGGCCGCGTGGGGGCTCCCAGGGTGAAACGGAGAGGGGGCTGCAGCTCATGGCGGGAGTTCGTTTCCATGACGGCAGGCCCATGTGACCCCTCCTCACTCCTCCCCTTCATAAATAATGTCACTGGTTGAAAACTGCTCCCCAAGGAAGGTCAGGAGAAAGGCTGCTTACTGGGCTGCTTGGCCCCGCATGGGAGCAAGACTTTGAAGCCCGCCTGCCTGCCGGAGCTGCCAGAGTCAGTTTGCTCCTTCTCCGGCCCCTCTGGTCCTGTTTTAAATCCTTTTGCTCTCATCATCCCATCTTCTCCTCCTCCCACTCCTCGGGGTCTTCCTGACCCTGGCCAGCTGGAATGGAATGGAGAGACAGTGAGGGATGCTATTGTTCTAGAAAGGGCAAGACAAACTCCTGGGAGAACGGGGACTGGGGTGGAGCAGGTCAGACCCTCTGTCAGCTGCACTGAAGCTGCCATTCCCAGCAGCTCTCCATAGGACCTGCCCAGCCTAGCTAGACCTGTCCTAGTTTGTGTCCAGCTCCGCAGGTTCGTCTTCCTCCTCCCCTAAACAGGTAGGGAATAGCTGCTTCCAGGATGGACAGTGTGGGGGATCTTCCCTGCCTCCCATCAGCTGCAGAGAGGGAGACAAAGTATTCACTCCAGGAGGGGTGGCCTCAGAAGGCTGGATCCTGGAGGCCGAGTCATCACCAGGAAACCAGACACCTTGGTGTCCTGTGCCTACCAGAAGCCACACAGTCGCACAGGTGAGCCCTCTGGAGGAGACCAACTCAGATGCCCCAAGTCGTGCATTCACAGCTGTCTTCAGCAACCACTGATTACCCTACCCTAGGGCGCCTGGAAACAGAAAACTCAGAGAACCTTCTGCAGAGAGGCCAGCCAGGGAGGCCCAGAGAGGTTAAGTGACGAGCTCAGTACACCACAGCCTGGCAGCCACAAGTTTGCAGCCACCATTGAACGCAGGGAATTGTCAGTCCTGAGCAGTAGGAAAGCAAGCCACCTGGAGGGAAACAAGGCCAGGGAAAGCGTCGGTGGAGCATTTTGCAGGCACCAGCTTCCTGTCCAAACCCAGTCTCTGGTCTTTATCCCCTCTTCTGCTTCACACCATACCCTCCCATCCCAGTTTATTCCCTTTGAGATAAATAAACAAATGATCTGGCTGCTTCCCCTGTGCTTGGAGAAATAACACAGCAAAGGTTGTGCAGGACTGGCCAGAGGCTGGAGCGGGCAGAGAGGGAATCCCAGGCAGAAGGAACGGTGTAGCAAAGGCAGAGAGGCGTTGAGAGGAGACCCTGCTTTTCCAGCCTGAAGGCTCTTGGAGGAGCAGACTGCAGGAGAAAGAAGGGCTCACATCATAGAGCTTCTTGTTTGTCACCCAAGTTCACAATAGGGAGCCATTGAAGGTTTTTGACCAGGGGAGCAGCAAGTTCAGATTTGTAATGTGAAGGGTGGATTGGAGAGGGTGCTGGAGATGGGGGGTGATTAGGATGTTTCTATGGCAGTCCAGGAGAGCGAGGGCTGGAATGATGGAGAATCACGTCAGGTTAATGAGGGTTGGATTAGGGGTAGATGGAGAGTCCAGGAATATTTGGTAGGTCCAAGCAACAGGACAAAGAGAATGGACACAGGATAAGCAAAATGGGAGTCAAGGCCAACTCCTGGATGTGTGGGAACTGTGGTGCCAGCCCCTGGAGGGTCACATAGGAGGAAGAGCAGGCTTAGGGGAAGAAGTCCAATTGGGAACAGGTTATACTTGAGGAACGTTAGGTCTCCCAGACCAACTTCTAGGGGTGGCTGGATATCTTGGCCTGAGCCCTCTGGGCAAAGACTGGACTAACAATGTCCAAGTGGCTGAAAGACCAAGGGCAGGGGCAGGGTGGGGCTGGTGTAGAAGCAACTCACAGGGGAGAGAGAAGAGCAGGAACCCAGGTCAGAAGAACTCAAAGAAGGACAGGCAGGGAAGGCCGCTGGCAGAGGCCGGGGAGACGCAGCAGAAAGAGCCATGGTTTTGGCACTGGGTTTCATATTAATAATCCACGGATGGCAGGAAATTCGGGGTGCGTTCCAACTGAGGAACTGGAGGAGAGTTGAACAAAGGGGTGAGCAGGTGCTGGAGCCCCAGGGCTGGTAACGGGAGCTAGGCTCAAAGGGACAGAGAACCAGCTAGAGTCTGCTGGACGGCTACACAGGAGCTGTAGCCTTGCACGGAAGGACACTGCCAGCCCCCTGTGGCTCCAGGAGGACAACTTACAAGAATGAAGGCCTCAGCCTCTCTCTCCTCCTGTCTCTTGGGGGCTGGCCTTTGGCAGATCCAACCCCAAGGCAGAGGGCAGGGGGTCCCGGCCATGCAGGCCGCAGAGGTCAATCCCAGAGCACAGCATAGGAGGATTTGGAGAAGGAGTCTGCGGGCCTTGGTGGTGGTTTGTCAGGAGCACATTCAGGGCTCAGAGCCCACAAAAACCTTGCTGCTAAGAACAGCAGAAGGAGAGGCCAGACGTGGAGGCCTAAGTGCTTGGAGCCTAGGAGGGTTTTTGAGGAGAGGCAATACCTGAGCGAATCCAGACACAGAAAAAGCAGCGTCGACAGAAGATATCATGGGAGAGGGAGAGGAGAAAAGAAGGCAGACCCAGGAGGAAGGAGGTGGAGGGATTGCTCCTGGAAGGAGGGACAGGAAAGACTTGAAGGAGAGGGGAGGAAAACCCAGCTCCACTCCACCCAATCCCAAAACCCCAAAGCAGTGGGTCATTAGGGCCAGATGTGGAGTGTCTTTCTGCCAAGGACCAGGGCCAAGCTCATGTGTGGATTTTCAGAACAAAAATACAGCCCCACTGGGGCTTGAGCGGAGGCTGGGGGCTGGCAATAAGAGAAGACTGACCCCCTACTCAGAAGATGTGGAAGCAGTTTCTGGAAAGGATTGGAATTCTCACTTGGGATCCACACAGATCTCCATTATCCAAAGTTTGAGAGAGCACAGCTCACTTTCAGACAGGAGTTGGAAAAGCTGCTTTCTAAAGCCAGTCCCAGGTGATTTAGCAACGGCAGTGATGTCCAGGGGTGTGTGCCGGTGACCTAGGCTTTGGGGTCGTCCTGTGGAGCAGTTACTATCTTTGGTTCCCTCCTGTGGATTAGAAGGCCGAGTCTGCACAAAGTTATTTGCCGCGTGGGGTCTCGCAGCTGCTCAGAAGAGTCAGGATTCCACCCAGGCCTGGCTGACCCTCAGGTCCCTCCAGGGACCATTCCAGACGAGCAGAGGCAGGGGAGAGCTGGCCTAGCTCATCCTCACATAAGGGCTGGCCAGGAACACTGTAATGGGTGCTTTCCGTAGTTGTTCCTGCCCAAGTGACGCCCTCTATGTTTTTTTTTTTTTTTTAAAGAGAGAGGGACAGTGAGAGAGACAGAGAAATAGAGAAACAACTTTATTTCGTTTTACACATGTCCTTTGTTGCTCCAACACTTAGTTATGTGGTGCTGGGGTTTGAACTCGGGTCCTCATGCTTGCCAGGCAAGCGCTGAAACCACTGAGCCACCGCTCCAGCCCCCCTCTATGTTGTTTTGCTGCCCTCTCTAGTAGCTATCCTCAAAAATTAAGACTTGCTAGAAATCTAAGGGGATTTCTGTTTGTGTTTCTGAGCCTGGAGTTAAAAGTAGTGAAATCACATCTTTCTTAGCTGTGTCAGACAGGGAAGAGAAAATCATATTAATAATCAGGGTCTTTTTAATTGGCAGCCACAAAAACACAACTCACACCAGCTTGGGAAATCAAGCTGATGTCAGCTGCTCACTTCACACCAGGCCCTGTTCTGAACGCTAATGTGAATCCACTCAGTTCTCACAGTGATGCTACGAAACTCACACTATTCTTGGCCCAGAGGAAGCAGAGGCACAAGGACTAAATAACGAACCCACAGCACTTAGCTCTTAGCTCGGAAGAGGCCAAGTTAAGATCCCAGCCCAGGCATCGGGGATCCAGAGTCCCCAGGCTAACCAGCAGGCTGTGCGGCCTCGGTGAGCAAGTGGATAAACACAGGGACCCATGCCATTAGGGAGACTGGGCGGCACCAGATCCAGGACCCTCTTGTTCCTTTCTCATCCTGCTTCTTTCTGTATGATCACTCGTTGCTCCATGACAAGGACAGCCCTTTCCTGTGTCTATCACCCAAAGGCATTCTTCCCTGCCAGCTCCAGCAGCATGTCCTCAGAGAAGGCATCTGTGGTCTGGCCCAGGTCACATGCCCATCCCAGACCCAGTCCCCTGCTAGGGGTGTGCGGAAACGGAAATTGACTGGGCAGGCCAGAGCAATGGCCACTCAAGGAACACTCAGGGAGAGGGCGGCAGCTCCTGGGAAGAGAAGACTCATAAGTTAAAGCTGTGTGTGTGATCAGGAGGTGAGCTGGAACCAAGACGAGGTGGTCCTTTGTGTTTTGACATAAAACAGAAAGCAAGAAGGCAGCAGAGGGAAATGTACCTTCTTTGATTAATGCTGGGTATATGTCAAAAATATATACGGATTTGTACTCATACATACCCATAAACATGCATGCACATATAAATATGTGTAGACACATATGCATACTTTAAAACACACACCTGCTCACTCCGCATTCCCGTATAGACACATATGCAGCCAAGGAAACACGCAGACTGCCACCAGGCAGGATGGGCAACATTAGGCTTCATTAACAAACATCTCCCAGACCTCAATGACACAAATCTTACTCATTCTATGTGCCCTCACTTCCTCTGCTCGTAGTAGTTTTTCCAGGACCCAGGCTGGATGGAGAAGCCATTAGCTCAAACCTTGCTGGACACCATGCTAAAGGAAAAGAGAGACATCAAGAAGATATTGCAAAAGCAATTAAATTCCTCCACCTGGAAGTGCTAGTTAGCCAGAGCTGGTTATACACTCCATCCAATTATGAGGGGGCCAGGAAGGATGATCCAGAAGCTGGGAGATCCAAAACTATTTAGCAAAGAGCAGTAATGACTACCACTTATAACTCACTGCTCTCCTGTGACTTCCGTGTTCTATCCTTTTGTGTCTTGGATTCCTATCTACTCCCTGTCCCCAGCAATCAGGACCTAAAGTCCTCTGCTAGGAGTTGGAGGTTATGGAAACTGGTATCTCCTTTTTTTTTTTCCCCCAGCCTTGTCTGTAGCCCCTAGCTCTCCCTGTCTCACTCAGGGGGTGGGGGACACCATCCTCCTCCCTTCCACACCCATTCCTCTGAGCCTCCCCTGCCCTGTGCTTCTTGTCTCCTGCCAAGAAGAGCTAAAAGGGACAGCTGTGTATTTCTTTAGTGCTACCTCATGGCTGCCCTGCTGCTTGCTTCATGCTCCCTGCTAGTGTCCCCTCCCTTTCTTCTTTTTATGATTTCCTTGAGAGCTCAATAAGTGTGAGCTAGTGACACACAGAGAGGCCAGGTGGAGCTGGAGAGATGAGAAAGTGAAACCCAGAGGACCCTGGGTGTGAAAGTAGGGAAGGGAGAGCAGGCAGATGAAGAGGGCCCAGGATGTGGAGTGACAGACACAGATGTGCAGTAAGAAAAGAGACATAAGATGCAGTAGAGACAGGGTCTGGAGCAGTGGCTCAGCGGTTATGGTGCTTGTCTGGCATGCATGAGGACCCAGGTTCAAACCCCAGCACTATATACACAACTAAGTGTCAGAAAAAGAAGGGATTGGGTTGGGGATTTAGCTCAGTGGCAGAGCGCTTGCCTAGCATACGCAGGCCCCGAGCAGGCCCCGAGTTCGGTCCTCAGCCCTGAAAAGAAAAAAAGAAGGGATAGTCTCTCTCTCTCTCTCTCACTTTTTTTTTTTTTTAAGAAAGAGGGACAGTGCGAGAGAGAGAATCAATTTTTATTCACATTTCCACTTGGCCCTCATTGCTCTGAGACTCCGTTGTGTACATGGTGCTGCGGTTTGAACCTGCGTACTTAAGCATGCCCAGCAAGCGCTGCAACCACAGAGCCACCGCTCCAGCCCTCTCCTTCCCTCTTAAAAAAAAAAAAAGAAGATACAGCAGAGAGAAGCAGAAAGCCAACGAGCAATAGAGGCAGATAGAAAGAGACACAGATTGACAGAGAGTGACAGAAATAGGTGGAAACAGAGATGCAGGCTGGGCAGGAGGAATGAATACAGCAAGGAGCAAAGAGACAGAAAAGATCGCTGCACTCAAGGGCAGCAGGGGGACACGTCCAGAGAGCGAGGGCGTGTGCATACTCTGATGTTCAAGGCACGCTGGCGTCCATCGCAATGGACTCACGAAAGCAGGCATTGAGATACCTTTTTAACGAATGCATTGGTGCATGAGGATCACGTAACAGCAGGATTCACTGTGATACAGTCACACACGCATGTGTGACGCATAACTGGGTCAATTCCGCTCCCCAGGACCTCCCCCTTTCCCCCTCTCCTTCCTCCCCGTGGCCCCCTTCTTCTACTCCACTCATCTCCCACACCTTTCTCTTCCTTTTTCCTCTCTAGCTTCCACATGAGAGGAAACCCATGAACCTTGACCTTCTGAGTTTGGCTCACTTCACTTAATGTCATGTCCTCAGTTCCATTCATTTTCCTGCAGATGTCAAAGTGTCTTCTTTATGGCTGAATAAAACTCCATATTTTCATTATCAACTCCTCCGTTGACAGATACCTAGCCCGGTTGCATGGTTTGCCTGTTGGGAACTGTGCTGCTATAAACACGGGCTTGCGTGCGCTGCTGCAGCATGGTGGCTTTAATTTTTTGGAGACAGACGAAGGAGTGGTGTGGCTGGGTCATATAGTGGCTCCATTCCTCACCTTTTGAGAAACCGCCATGCCGAATTCCATAGATGTATACTAATTTATGAACCCACCAACAGTATAAAATATTCCTTTTTGGGACTGGAGTGGTGGCTTGGCAGTCATGGCACTTGCCTGTCTTGCATGAGTACGTGAGTTCAAATCCCAGCACCATGTACACAGTGAAGTCTCGGAGCAATGAAGACCACGTGAAAAACTAAATAAAAATTGCTTCTCTCTTGGGCTGGAGCAGTGGCTTGGTGGTTACGGTGCTTGCCCGACATGCGCAAGTACACAGGTTCAAACCCCAGCACCCACCTACACAACTAAGTGTCAGAGCAACGAAAGCCATGTGAAAAACTCAATAAAATTGATTCTCTCTCTCTCTCACTGTCCTTCTCTCTTTAAAATAAAAAATAAAAAATTGCTTCTCTTTCTCTCTCTCTCTCTTACTGTCCCCTCTTTCTTTAAAAAAAAAAAAAGTGTCCTTTTCCCCCACATCCTCACCAGCATTTATTATTTGTATTCTTGATGGTTTTCGTTCTAACTGGAGTGAGATGCAATCTCAGTGTGGTTACATGTGCATCTTTCTGACTGCTAAAGGTGTTGAACTTTCTTTTCACATATTTGTTGGCCATTTGTATTTCTCCTTTTGAGAAGTGTCTATTTAGTTCATTTATTAATTGGGTTTTTTTGTTTTTGTTTGTTTTTTTTTGCTAAGCATTTTGAGTTCTTTACATATTCTGGATATAAATCCCCTGTTGGAGGAGCAGCTGGCAAAGATCTTCTCCCATTCTTTAAGCTCTCTTTTCCTGCTCTTCTAATTGTTTCTTTGCTGTGCAGAAGCTTTTAAATCTGATGTCTTTCCATTTATTAATTCTTGCTATGATTTCCTGAGCCTTAGGCATCCTATTGAGGGTGTTGTGGCCTGCATGCCGTTGAATGTAGACCCTTTATTTTCTTCTAGAGATCTCAAAGTTTCTGGTCTAATTCCTGGGTCTTTGATCCACATGGAGTTGACTTTTGTGCAGGGTGAGAGATAGGATCTGGTTTCATCCTCCTACATATGGATAAATAGTTTTCCAAACACTGTTTAAAAGGCTGTCTTTTCTCCAGCATGTTTTTGATGCCTTTGTCGAGGACGAAATGACCGAGTGGGTTTGCATCTGAGTCCTCTATGCTGCCCCATTGCTCTATGTGTTTGCAGGCGGGTATCGTGCTGTTCTTGTTATTATAACTCTATATTATAATTTAAAATCAGGTATTATGATGCCTCCAGCACTGTTCTTTTTGCTCAGAGTTGCTTTGACTCTTCTGGGCCTTTTATTGTTCCATGTGAATTTTAGGACTGTTTCTTTCTAGTTCTATGAAGAATGCCATTTCTGTTTTGATGGGGATTGCATTGAATGTGTAGATCACTTTTGGTGATATGACCATTTTAATAATATTAATTCTGCCTATCCAAGAACATGGGAGGTTTATCTTCTACTGTCCTTTTTAATCTTCAGTTTCTTTCTTCAGTATTTTATAATTGTTATTGTAGGAGTCTTTCACCTCCTTGGTTAGATGGATGACTTTTTTTTTTTTTTGAGGGTATTGTGAATGGAATTGTTTTCCTGATTTCTTTTTCAGCAGATTCATTATTGGTATATAAAAAACTATTGATTTTTGTATGTTGATTTTATATTCTACTACTTTGCTGAATTTGTGTATCAGTGCTCTAAGTCTTCTGCGGGAGTTTTTTTGTTGTTGTTTTGTTTTGTTTCGTTTTGTTTTTTGCATCTCCTAAGCATAGGATCATATCGTCTGCAAACTGCTAAGGTATTTTTAAAGATTGGGAGAAGAGGTGGCCCTTTTCAAGCAAGGGACAGGGATTTAAAGCTAGGCGGTAAGCTTAGGGACTGGAAAGGGTTTCCTGAGCTTGGCCCTGGCTCTGACTGTTGAAGGAGTCTGCAGGATCTGAGTTAGGAATGCCTCACCTCTGTGGCCTGCTCCAACTCTAATGGGGGAAAGATGACCCTACAGCGATTGGAGGGGCAGAATGCAGACCCTGGCCTGTGCAGAGGGTGGAGGGGTCCTAGGCTGAATGGAGCGGTAGGCGTCTGCCTTCAGTGAGTCCGGGGTCTGAGCAGACATTTAAGCCTCATTCTTCCTTCGCCTGTGCCAGGCCCAGAGACTCAGTGGACTACAAAAGCCACAGGTCCCCAGCATGGGTTTTAGCCTAGTGAAGAAGACAGACCACAAGCAACTCACAATTATATGACAACAAATGGGGGCTGGAGCAGTGGCTCAGCAGTTACAGCACTTGCCTGGCATGCACGGGGACCCAGGTTCGAAACCCAGCACCATGTACACAATGAAGTGTCAGAGCAGGGAAAACCACATGAAAAACTAAATAAAATTGATTCTCTCTTTCTCTCTCACTCTCTCCCTCTCTTTAAAAAATAAAATAAAATAAATGGAGTTAAATGCTACGAAGGCAAAAGCATATGCCACAGGAAGGTGCTATAGGGGCTTCTTTTAGATTCTGTCCTCAGGAAACACTAGGAGGTGGAACCTGGGTAGATCTTTGGGGATGTGGCCTAGAAGGGGATATTGGGATGCTGACCTCTTCTTCTCATCTCCCTTTACTTTCTGGCCACCAATAGATGAAGAGCCCTCCTCTGCCACCCGCTCCTGACATGACTTACTGTGTGCCACTATGGGCCCAAAACAACTGGGCCAAGCAACTGTGGACTAAGACCTCTGAACCCACGAGTCAAAATGAAACTCCCTCCTTATGAGTCGGTTGATCTCAGGTGTGTTTTTTTTTTTTGTACTGGGGATTCAGGGGTGCTTTACCACTGAGCCACATCCACAGCTCTTTTTATTTTTAAATTTTGACACAGGGTCTCACTAAGTTGCCTAGGCTAGCCTTGATCCTCCTGCCTCAGCCTCTTGAGTTGCTGGGATCACAGCTGCTGTGCCTGGCTCATCTTAGGTATTTGTTACAGCACTGGGAAGCTGACTGACACCCCTATCTCCTCCCCACCTGTCATTCCTCTGCCTCAGGTTCGGGGCTCCCCTCCAGGCCTTTGCACACGCAGTGCCCACTGTCTGAAGTACCCCTGCAGCTCTCCCCACTCCTGCCCAGCTCCCAGGCCTTCTGCTGGCCTCGGTTTCTTTTGTGAAACCGTGGCTGAGCCTGGCCCCTCCACAGTGAGAACCGACCCTTCCCCTATGGGCATCTCAGGACCAGGTGACTCAGGACACTCTGCCGTGTCTTTTTGCCTCCTAGATGGAGAGCAGGGGCTGTGCCGTGGCTCAGAAGCCCCAGGTGAAGCCCAGCTGTGCTCAGGTAGCTAATTGGAGGCAGAGGGGTTGTTTCAATTTCCACTCCCCCAATGTCACTTGAGGGTAATCAGAGGCCAGCCCTCAGCTTGTAGAAAGAAAAATTACCCAGGAACCAGAGTCTGGGAAATTAGGCTATGAAAAATTTCAAAGCAATGAAGTTCAGCAGAAAGGGCAGGGTCATGGGTTGGTTGTGGGGGTCAGAGTCTGTGCTGAGGACTCTGGATTATTAAGACAGAATCTGGCGAGAAGGCCAGGGAGGGAAGATGCTGCCCACCCTGCCATCAGGTGGCCAGGTGCACATGACTCAGAGCATAGTCAGTCTGCAGAGGCCAGCGTGAAAGTCGCCTAATCCTGGGAAAGTGAATCTGCACAGAGAGATTTTTATCCAATTTGCCACCGTCTCCCCCCAGGGGCTTCGTGTGATGCTAAGACAGAGGCAAAGAAAAAGCCTGTCCCGCTGGAGATGACCTCTCCCAGACCCTGGCTGTGCTTCTGTTCTAAGGAGGACACAGGCGTCTGCCCCACCGCATCCTCTCGGGAGGACTCAGGAGTGGGCGGCAGGGGACAGAGCTGAGATACTGGGGACAGGGGGAGCAGAGGTCAGAAGAAGTGAGCAGTGTTGAGAGAGCCCGGGGAGAAGAAGGAAATCTCATGAAAAAAATGTGGCAATTCAGGAGCCTGCTCCCTGCCACTACCAGAGCAGCACAATCCAGGCCCATGGGCACACAGGGCCTGTCCCGAGAGGGGGACGCTAGGGAGAGGAGAGCATCTGGGCATTTGGAGCCCAAGGCTAACTGCTATGATGTATGCTGGCTCCTTTCTCCCTGGGAAATGGAGGTTTCTGAAGTCCAGCCTGGTCTCGGTCCCCATAAACCAGTCCCCAGAGGACCACACGACTAAGCAAGATCTCTGGACCACCAGACAGGCTGTTGGCACCCACTGAGACTGGGACTGCACTTGGCACCTGGAAAGAAGGTCTCAGTCTGCCCTGGGCCTGGCAGCCAAGACCACACATTCAGCCCCCATGGATTCCAGAGCAATTGGGAAGACTCTGGGAGAAAGGATCCAAAAGGAGGGAACTGGACAGCAACAGGAAACAGGAAACGGATTCCCTCCAGACCAGGAGGCTTGGACAGGAGCTAAGGCAAGGGCCGGGTAGGGATGGGAAGGGAGCACCAGCGGCAGCTGCTGCAACAAGTGAACCCTGGGTCTCAGTGGCTGAGCCTACCAAAGTTCATTTCCTGCTCAGTCACAGTCCAACGCTGGTGTTATTAGGACACTGTTCTGCGTGGCTGTTTGGGGCTCAGGCTCCTCTCTCTCGTATCCTGCACCCTTCAACGACGCCAGCTCCTGTCTGTGCCACAAGCACGCAGGGAAGCATCAGTTATTGACCCTTTCTGCCTGGAAGGTGCACATAACACCCCGCACGCTTCCACTGCTGAGAACTAGCAATGTGACCTCACCTGGTCACAAAGGGTCTGAAAAATGGGGTTCCTAGCTGGGCTGCTTCTCCTGAGCCCCAAACCCCATGCTGCAGAAAGGGGTCCTGAATTTATAGTGCACTGTTGGCCAGCTTTGCCTCCGTGGCCAGCATTTATTGACTATTGATGAACTGGAGTCCCATCAAAGGTGATTTATTTTAGTCTTCATGACAACCATTGGAAACTGAAAATGACTGGACCCATCTTATGCATGAGAAACAGAAGCTAAGCTCAGATGCAAATGTCTCAAATGCAAAACTAAAAAGGACTGGGATGAGGCTCAGTGGCTAAGCCCCTCTGGATTCAATCCCTGGTACGAAAAAAACAAAAAAACAAAGGAGGAGGAAGAGGAGGGAGGAGAGGAAGAAGGAGGAGGAGGAGAGGAAGAAGAGGAAGAAGGAAGAAGGAGGAGGAGGAGAGGAAGAAAAGAAAGTAGGGGCATAGAGAAACAAGGGAAAGTGGACAATCTGAGGTCCCCATGGAGGGCTGGCCCACAAGTAGTGAAGCTTGAGATGAGAAGGACTGAGAAAGAGCTGGAAAGGGAACCCAGGAACCCGCCAGCCCTGGGCAAGCGGGTCGTTCCCGGGACTCTCCTGCCTCCTTCTGCAGGAATGAGCTGAGAAGGCCTGGGCTTCCCTTTCATACCCCTGCTGGCTTTGGGACAGCCCAAGGTCACCTCCTCTGTGTGTCTTCCCTGCTTGGCCTTACTTCTCTGTGGTGGCTTGCCATGGCCCTGTGGTCCTGGGTTCCAATGCTGCCTCTGTCCTTCGGAGCAGTAAATGTGAGCTACTGAAGGGCTCGGAGCGGAGGGGGTGTTGGGTGAGAGCTCTTTGTGAACACCAGCGAGAGGTGGTCCCAGGGGGTTCCAGGGTGCCTGTTCTACAGGGCAAGTGGCCAGCGGCTCTGCTCAGCTGGGCAGCAGCACAAAGGCTTCGGCCCTGGACAGCGCAGTAGGGAGGGAAGGATGGAAAGAAGACATTAAAAGGCTCTCGGTTGTCCTGGGTTGGGAGCAGCGTCCAGACAGGGAGGGCGGCGTGGGAAAGGGGAAGTGAGTGGGTTGCTGAAATGTTTTACTTCCCTGCATGGTGGGCAGGGCTTTAATGAGGGGCCGGGCATCATTGGCCCCTCACCCCAGCAGATGATAAAGGGCGACTGCTCCCCGCTGCCCCACAGGCCCCAGGAACAACCTCCATTGCACGGCTTGTAAACTGTTATGGCTCAGTGAAGAGCTTGTCCTTAAATGTCACTCACCCGGGAATGAACATGAAGACAGGTGTGGGGACCTGCACTACTCGAGGTGGGGGCCAGCAGGGTGAGGGTCAGGCACCGCAGGGAGGGTAGTCAGATATGGACACGGGGGCTGGGGTGAATGAGAAGGGCCCCCTGCCCCCTCCAGTGATCGTAATCTCCAACAATTACCTCTGCTCCTGGGGGGAGGGCTGAGGGACACACAGAGGAGCTGTCATTAGAATGGCCTGGCTAAGAATACAGAGCGGGCATGGCCGGCCTGGGGTCCTCAGCCTCCGCCTCCTCCCCATGCCCGCAGCTGCCTGTGCAGGCAGGGGAACAGAGGGAGGGGGGCTCTTAATGAGTCTGACCCTGGCCAGAAGACCCAGGTCCAGGGCACCCTGTGGACCAGCCTCAGCTCCAGCTTCACATGCTAAGATGTGGGCAGGGGGCGCTGAAGTGGTGGCTCAGCAGTTATGGTGCTTGCCTGGCATGTGCAAGGATACAGCACCACATACACAACAAAGCATCGGAGCAACAAAAGCCCCATGAAAAACTAAATAAAATTGATGCCTTTTCCCTCTCTCTCTCTCTTAAAAAAAAAAAAAAGATCTGGGCAGGGGAGGAGCAAGGAGAGTTTTTTGTTTGTTTCTTTGTTACCAAGGATTGAACCCAGAGGTGCCTAACCACTGAGCCACATCCCCAGTCCATTTTTTAATTTTTTTATTTTGAGACAGGGTCTCACTAAGTTGCTTAGGGCCTCACTAAGTTGCAGAGGCTGGCTTTGAACTTGGGATCCTCCTGCCTCAGCCTCCGGCGTTGCTGGGATCACAGGCCTGCGCCACCACGCCCAGCGAGAGTTTGGTTTTTGCTCTTTCCTGGAGACCTTCTCTACAAGAAGGTCGAACTCAGCCTCCACCCAGGAAGAAGGTGAGTTTCCAAGAAGGCCTCCCAAGCTTTGAGCCTCGCCTGCCTCCCTCTCCAAAATCTTTTCCTATTGTAAAATAAATCTCACGTCCAGAAAAGGGCAAGAAGTAAATGTTCCATTAACAAATTACTTTAAAGAGAACACGAGGTGACCAATACCTCAGTCAAGGGCCGAAACCTTGCTGGCTTCCAGCAGCCCAAGGGCCCCTTCCCTATGGCCGGCCTCCTTCCCTGGAGGCCCCAGGCCATGCGTCCCTGCTTCTCTCTACGTATGCACGCACCCTCCCCAACAGTGTTCAGCTTTGCCAGCTTTTGAACTTTGGATGAATAGGATCTGGCTTCTTTCAGCCGACCTGGCCAGGTTTGGGCGATTCATCCATGACACTGGCACAGTCCCAGTTCATCCATTCTCGGTGTCCTAGGATCTTGTCATTGCCTGCATGCTGCAGCCCCATCACCCGTCTCCCCAGCCCACGTATCACCCGCTGCGTACTAGGGATGCGGCTGGTCCTTGTCAGGAAGTTCTCCTTAGGTCTGTCCTACATCCCCCATGCTGCTGATTTGCTATCTCTGGTGAAGTTGGGAGAAGAGGGGACATATAGCAAGAGTAACACACCAACTGCTTTTGGCATTTTCAATGTGTGAAGCCCTTCCTAATAAACTAATTGACTGAAATGGTTATTATCATCCGATTCTTGCTGTTTTATATTTTTAACTCCTTCAGCCCTCACAACCACCTTTGAAGTAAGTCCTCTTATCACCCCCATTTCATAGACCCGGCAACTGAGAAGTTAAGGAACTTGTCCAATATAAGGCTGCCAGATAAAATCCAGAAAGAGCAGCTGAATTTGAATTTCAGATAAGCAAGCAATTTTTGAAAGTATGAATATATCCCAAATGTTGCATATTAAATTCAAATGGGCATCCTGTATTTTTAATTTCCTATTCATGGCAGCCCCAGTCCACGGTCTCATGGCAGCCCCAGTCCACGGTCACATGGCAAGTAATGGCAGAGTCTAGAGTGGGACTCCACAGCCTATGCCACCAGCCACTGCCCTCCTGCTACCACGGGACCTAAGCTGAGGCCCTGGCAGCTGGGGAGAAAAGCAGATGGGTTTGGGACTGTTTAGCAAATCAAACCAGCAAGGTGGGGAAACATATTTGATATGGAATCTGCAGGAAAGGGACTTTAAGAAAGAAGCTCGGTTCCTGGCTCCAGTAGATAAGACCAAGAGGGGATCACTCAGCTTAGAGGAGGCCACAGCCAGGTCACCTGGTGGCTGACGGCCAACCCTCCAATCCCTGTTCTCCAGCTGGTCATCAAGGGGCGTGGCCCACCCCAGCCTGGCCCAGGAATCTCAATCCTTTCAGTTCTCTCAACCCACAGTCTCAAGAACCCATAAACAAGCCACCTCATCCAACATCCAGGATCTCCCCAGGGCCCGCCCCAGGGACTGTCACCCAGCCCTGTGCCACCGCTCACTGCCTTCTTTAAATGGGATACAGCTCCAAAGCTTCCCGACAGCAAAAACTGCAAAACCCCAGTGGGAGGGTGCCGGAGGCTGCAAAAATGGACACATGCCTTTACCTTGCATGGAGTAACGCGTTTAATTACTTCTTGGAGGGGAAGCCTGTTTGGCAGATAGCAGAGGCCGTGCTAATAATAGCACTTTGCACCCAGGGCCTCCGACGCGGAGGAAGAACCATGAAAGGGTCTCATTTCTGTTCCCAGCAACTTGAAAGCTCCTGCGAATTCCCGCGCCTCCTTCCTCAAGAGGCACAGGGAATCGTGCAGAAAATGCTGTGGGTTTTCACTTTTAACTCGCTGTTTTGATCCTCTACAGCCATCAGGATGTGGGAGCCCCAGAGACTGGGGTGTCGCTGTGTGGTGGAGGGAGAGCGTGGAGGTGGAGGGAGCCTTTCAGGATCACCTGGGCTGGGCAGAGCTGCGTCAAGTCTCTCGTCTCTCGGTGACCGCATGGAAAACAGGGACTGAGGGGTCGGCCCCTGGCCCCAGATAACCTGGCCTTGGCCAGGCTGCGGCTCTGTTTTATGCAAACAGCATTGAACTTCGAAGTCTGGAGAATCTGATTTGCCAATTTGGGCAAACGAGGCTCTGTGTCCGGGCCTGGGTCCTGCTGAGGGGTGTTGGGCTAGTCACTTAATTGTTCAGGCCTTCAGGTTCCTCATCCGTAAAGAGGGGCTCACGCCGAACCCACAGCAGGGATGGGCTGCGATTAGAGAGAAATGCACCCAAGTACATGAGGGGACTGGGACCAGTGTGGCACCCAGGAAGAGCTTGATAAAGTTACCCTAGCAACAACGATAATTGTTATGAATTTCCGAACGATGAGGGGTCCGGATCACATCAGGGCCCCAGGAGGTGAGTGTGAGGCCACCTGGGTGAGACTCTAGGGGGTGCAGTGGCCCAGAGACAGCAGCCCAGGCAAACAAGCCCAAATGTAAGCTAAAACACTGAAAGCAGCAGAACGGGTCTGTGGGCCCACGAGGATCAGCTGGCTGAGACTGACGGTCCCTTCTACCATTAAGTACCTCAGATTTCAATGCAGGCACCACCACTCCAGAGAGGGGCAGCGCCTTGTGAGGTGTGCCGTGCCGGGGCTCCAACCCTGGCTGTCACTGTCCATCACCCGTGCAGGGTACTGTCCATGCATTCTGCTGGCCTGCCTGCTATGTGCTCTTGGGGAAGTCACTGTACCCCTCCAGGCTCAGCTTGGTTTAGCCTTCCCTGTGGAATGAAGGGCTGGGTTCAATGCCAACACAGCACGGTGTCGGAATGAGCTTAGAAGAGAGAGAGGAAAGCGGGGCATGGTAGCCCATGCCTGTAGTCAGAATTACTCAGGAGGCTGAGGCAGGAGGATCACAATTTCAAAGCCAGCCTCAACAACTCAGGGAGACCCTGTCTCAAAATAAAAAAATAATAATAATTGGTGATATGGCTCAGTGGTAAAGTGCCCCTGGGTTCAGTTCCTAGTACAAAAAATAAAAAGGCCGAGAGGCCTGGATTCAAATCCCAGCTATGGTATCTGGGATCTGGGAGAGTAACTTCAGCCCGTGGGCCTCACCCATCTTCCCTCACCACCATCATCACTCGACCCTCAGAACACTCAGTTGGGCTTGCTCTGTGGAGATACCATTTCTTCTAAGTGGCTTTATTTGAATAAAGTTGTTTATTCCTGACAACCACCCTGGGAGGTAAGTCCAATTTTTTTTTTGGCAGGCTGGGGTGTGTGTGCGGAGGGGTACTAGGGATTGAACCCAGGGGTACTTAACCACTGAGCAACATCCCCAGGCCTTTTTATTATTATATCTTTTTTTATTTTCAGACAGCTTCTCACAAAGTTGCTTAGGGCCTCACTAAATTGCTGAGGCCGACCTTGAACTTGTAATCCTCCTGCCTCAGCCTCCGGACACTGTGAGTGCTATTACTATCCCTAATCTACGGATAAGACGACTTAGACCCGCAGCGGTCAAGGACCTTGCCAAGGTCCTGCACCTCTTAGGGTCATCTCCGGGAAGGAGTCCTCGTCCCCTGCCCAGCCCAGCACCCAGCACAAGGGGGACAGACCCCTACAGAAGCGTCAGCTCCCCAAGCCACCCCTGATGGAGCCAGTACCTTCTAGGACTGTGTCATCACAGCCAGCGCTCCCAGGAACCAGGAGACCTTTTACAAGCCATATGGCTGTGGAATTAATAATGCGCTATAACCAAAGATTGGAAAGGAGATTAGGGGACTCGGTTCCTGGAGCGAAATTATTAAAACAGAAGGAAGTCACTCAGCTCTGCTACTGAGCTGCAAGAATAGGGCCCAGGCCTCCTCTTAGACACTGGGCAAACGCCAGGCAAGGGAGCTTCCCTAACCTGCTCAATGTGTCTGCCGTTGGTCATAAAGAAGGTGCTTATTGGCACTACGGTGATGGGGAGAACCATGGACTAACAAAACGACTGCTTTGGAGAAGGATCAGGAGGCAGGTTTATCACCTTCAGCAAGGAGGGAGGCTCAGGTGGGAGCCAGCCGCTCCCACAGGCAGAGCCCACCTCGGCGGGCCTCGAGGCTGCCACCTACCAGCCTCTGCGCTCAGGCCCCACGTGCTTCCTGACCTTTCAGGTCCTGCGTCTCTGCCCACCCATGCAGAACTGTTCTGCACCGGCTGACGCTTGTGGTGTCTGCCCAGGTTCCGGTCCCAGTTCTGCCCCTTCTCCTTTCCGGGCCTCAGTGTCAGCATCTGTAAAATGGGAATGATGATAATAGCAGTCACCTCATGGGGTTGATGTGGGGATTGATGAGGTCTTAGTCCCATGCCCAGTGATGAGTGCTTAGTTCCGTGTGAGACACTGAGGACCCAGGGGCAGGCGTCTCAGGAGACCACCACAAATCCCTAAGGGGAGCATTGTGGAGCTCAGGGCCTCAGCCTCAGAGTTGTTGCCACAGGGAGCTGGAGGTTTTGAGAAAAAACCTGAGCTCTGTGGGCTGACTCAACAAGGCTGCAAGATGTACTGGAAGTTGGTGCCTACTGCCCAAGCGCACTTGTTCTAGAGTTAAGGGCTGTGTGAGTTTAGGCAAGTAACTTGACCTCTCTGAATCTATAGCAAAGCCAAGATAACACAAGGCTATTATGAGGATTACATGAGCTAATGCACAGGTCCTAGCACCCAGAAGGGGACCTGGGTGGGTGGTGGTTTAGCCATCTGCAGACTCAGTCATGTGTGATGTCTCAGGTAGGCGTTGGGTGCACAGTCAGGTTGCTGCCTGAGAATGGTGCACCACTTCTCCTGGCCCACCTTGGACACCTTGAAGCCAGCATGACTCACCTTCCCTAGGATGGGGGCAGAAGTGAGGCCAATTGGACTCCAGGGACTGAAGAACTGGAGCTGCTAAGAGTTTTGCCCCTGAGCTGCTACTTGTGTGGACTAGAGGGGCCCGCCAGTGTCAGGCAGCGGTTAATTTACGACCCACGCTGCTCCCTGTCCAGGGGCCAGAGCAGTCCCATCCCCAGGCCCTCCATGGGAGAAAGAGAGGCAGCGCCCCGGGAAGAGAATTCCAGGCCGAGCTCCTTCCTTCCTTCCCAGTGACAGAGGGGAGAGCTGCTGCCCTAGTCCCACCTGTCAAAGCCTGCCTCACACCCATGCCAGCTGCCTGGTGCCCTTTCAGGGAGGGGCAGGATGGTGGGCAGGGTAAGGGGCCCTGCAGCCAGAAGGCCTGGGTTCAACCTCGCAACCTTGGGCAAGTCACTTAGGCTCTCTGTGCCTGTTTCCTCAGCAATGAGACGGAGATAATGACAGACGCCACCTTCCAGAGCTGCTGGTAGGGTTAAACAATCACACAGGTAAAGGTTCCAGGCCACCCTAGGCGAAAGGTAAATGCACCATCACCTCTGCCAGCTGCTGGCCCTGCATCCTCCAGGGCCCTGGGGGTCTGTCTGAGGGAATAGGGATGAGGCCCACTCAAGGCCCTGAGGAGCCCCCAGGGCGGGGGACCTGGTAGAAGGGCTACGGGGCTCGGGGTTCCCTGAGGGGCGGCAACAGAGGCCAGGGCAGCCTTGTAGGACAGAAACTGCAAGCTTGGGCTGGGCCCTGTCTGGCCGCCCTCCTTCCTCCTTCCCTTTCTGCTCCACTCCAGAGAGAACGACGTGGAGAGAAATCCTCTGCTGTCAGGCTGCTTCTCCCTCGCCGGCTGACCATTCCTTTAGGGCCTCCCATCCCCATGGCTGGGCTAGGACTCGGGGGGCAAGGTGACCACCACTATAGAGGACAGATGTCTCCCTCGGGCTGGGGCTCCCTAAGGGCGGGGGGTGTCTCCGTCCTGGTCACCTCTCCATCTCCTGGGACGAGATTTGGGCTTCATAGTTACTCTAGGTACACTTAATTCACCTTCAGCAAGGAGGGAGGCTGACACTTAATTTTTTTCTTTTTAAGAGAGGGAGAGAAAGAGATAATCTATTTTATTTATTTTTTTCATCTGGCCTTTGTTTCTACGACACTTAGTTGTGTATGTGTTGCTGGGGTTTGAACCCAGGGCTTTATGCATGCCAGGCAAGAGCTCCAACCACTGAGCCACACTGCTCCAGCCCCAAATGACCCTTATTTGAATTATCCCAAAATTCCTTTTATTCTGCTGGGTAGTTGGGCAGCAAGATGGAGCTTTAAAGTTCCTGGAAGGAAACAGAAAGTCCTGTTGAGGGCTGTGAACCAACCCCTGTTGAGGTCGGGTTGAAGGAGATTGAAGGAGATGGAGTGAGGAATGAGCCTCTTCCCTGGTCCCATCCCCACCTCCAGCCAGCAACTTTCCCACACCTGTGCTTGGCCCCGAAGGCCAGGAGGTGCATGGCTCCTCAGTGCCCAGTCCTCTCCGCGGCCTTCGAGGGAAGCCACCACGCTGTGGAGACAGAAAGACCATCTCCCAGGGCCCAGTGGTATCATGCTTGCCTGGCAAGCATGAGGACCCGGGTTCAAACCCCAGAACCACGTACACAATCAAGTGTTGGAGCAATGGGAATCAAATGAAAAACTAAAAAATAGAGTTGATTCTCTATTTCTCTCTCACTCTCTCTCTAAAAGAAGGAGGAGGAGGAGGAGGAGGATGGAGGAAGAGAAGAAGGAGGAGGAGGATGGAGGAGGAGAAGGAGGAGGAAGATGGAGGAGGAGGAGACGGGAGAGGAGGAGAAGAAGGGAGAGGAGGAGGAAGAAGAAGAGGAGAAGGAGAAGGAGGAGGAGGAAGAGAAAGAGGAGAAGGAGAAGGAGGGAGGAGGAGGAC